>BDUI01000668.1:109932-144413 GCA_002335545.1 Apodemus speciosus | reverse complement strand
TACTGAGTGAAGTAACCCAGTCTCAAAAAAATACACATGGCATGCACTCACTGATAAGTGGATATTAATCTAGAATCTTGGAACACCATAGACACAATCAACCTATCAAATGCTCCGACAAGAAAGAAAAAGTGGACCCAGGTTCTGGAAAGGCCTAATGCAGCAGTGCAGGGGAATACCAGAACAGGGAAGTGGGAAGGGGTGAATGGGGGAAGACGGGGAGGGAAAAAGACATATGGGACATCTGGGGGGCCGGGAAACCAGGAAAAGGGAAATGAAATGTAAATAAAGAATATATCCAATAAAAAACGGGAAAAAAAAAGAATATATCCAATAAAAAAAATAGAAAGAAAAGAAAAAAAAAGAAAGGAAACTTAAAAACACAGTAGTGTATGTGTGTCCTTAGACAGCTGCTACTTTACAGGTAAACTGGAGTTTGTCTGTGCATGAAACCCTCCTATTTTGAAGACTGTCTTCCCTCAGAGTAGCAGAGAACCTGCACCGTCATCTTCAGGATTGTTATGACACTACTGAAGATCCTCTCTGATCTCTAACAATTGCTCTTTAATTTGCTTTTTCTTTTTCTGGAAACTTACAACACTGTTTCCCACTCATTTTGAAGTTTAGTGAGAGCATGGCTTCAGAGAATAGGGGTTCACTCTGTGTCCTGTGAGCAGTCACCCCTTTCAATAGGGAGGCTTGCCTCAGGTTTGGCTTTTAGATTGGGGACACTACCTGGAATGGCTATTTTTAAATGTTTTAAGGCTAGGTATTCTGCATTTTCTAGATAACCTGGCACCATCACCAGCCATGTTATCTACTGGACGGGTTCCCTAAACTACTAGTATCTTCTACCCAGAGTCTAACACCTGGAATCCTCTCTCTATTGAAATTAAGAAAACATTATGTTGTGTTCTTACTCCCCTCAGTTAGTTCCTGCATTCCCTTACATGTTTACGTAACATTTTTATTTTTCATATAAAATTATTAGAAAGCACAGTGTTTCAAAAATTCTCTTATGCTCATTATCTATACCTCCTCAGTTTCATCCAGGTTTGTTAAAGGTTACTTTTGCTAAAGTGATTAGACGGGGTGGGTAATCTACAGAGGAAGAGGTTCCTTTCGGGTCCTGGTTGTGGCGGCTGGGAGCTCAGCACTGGCAGCCGTGTGGGAAGGGAAGGGCAGGCTCAAACAGCAAAGAGAACACACTGCGGCCTCGCTTCAGAAGACTTCTCATGCACAAAACAAGTCTGGTCCATGACCACAGGAAAGAGCTCAGGAAAGACACTAATCCATCCCCGGGGCGAGGCCTCCACGTTCTCCACACTCACCCGTCCCAAACTGTCATACAGACAATTAAGACTTTAAAACATAAGCTTTTAGGGGACAGATTTAAAACATAGCCATATTCCTTTTTGGTTCTGTCCTTGTGTCCCTGCTTTAGTCCCTCTACTGTACTGTGGGCAGTGAGTGAACAGACACGTAATGAGGCTTGTGTGACACACATCATTTTCTTATGTATTGCCGAGCAAACATTCAGTCCTAAAGGAATAAGGACTGATACACTATACATTATCTTGGAATTTCATTTGAGCTTTGAAGTTACTACAGGAAACACGTAAGACAGAAATCTCTGTACAGAGAAGAAACTGAGGATTACAAAAGAAATATATGGGTGTTAAATACACTGGGGTGTACTTTGCCCCATATTTTTGGATACTTTGTCTCCAAATACCCTATCACAGACTATGCAGTAACCATCAAAACATTTCTACCAAGATCAATAAACATCATTTTGGTATCAATTCATAAACACACACACAATATTTTATAAACATGCATAAATATAACAGTAATCTCATGAAGGAATTGTAACCTTCACATGAGATGCAGGTTCATATTTTCAATTCTTTAATTCTTATTCTCTTTAAAGAATTCTTATTGTGATCTTATAAAGTTAGTTTTACAGACTTGTAACTTAAAAAATGAAGATGTACTATATATGTAATTTTTAAATTACATAGATTAAGAACTAATACAGAGTTTCATTAAGAAAATTCCTATTGTATATTTCTCACAAATTTCTAGGAGAAAAATACAAAAGGGTTATATTGCCTTACACCCAAAGAATACTTTTCCTGGAAAGCAAATGAAGCAGACAGAACTTATTAAGCCCTGCTCCCAAATATTATTGAATTTAAAATTATTTTGCAGCTGGGGATGCTAGCACACCCGGGCCCTCCCAGCACTTAGGAGGACATGGGTAAGTCAGGAGCCTGGCAGGGATACCGAACACACTCAAGGCCAGCCAGCATTACAGAAACCCTGTCTCAAATGTTTTTAAATGCTCTGTCACCTTTAATAGAGTGACTTATTTGTGTTATAGAAGGTGAAATGGGATAAAAGGACCAAAATACAAGAGAGTAGGGAGACTAGAATTTAAATATCTTTGCACAACCAGAAGGAAGAGCACGTGGTTTTGAAGCTGACATAATTTGACAGTGTCAATTTGTGACTTGGAAAGCAGTGGTCAAATTAATACAACGTGTTTTGAAAAGGAGAGCAGTGCATGCATGATGCTGACTGCTAAGGGAGAGCCATCTGTCACGGAATGTATGGACAAGGACAGGCCTGCTAGAGACTCAGTAGTGACCAGTGGACAGTTTAAAGAACTTACCCTGATAGGACTGATGTCATCAACCTGTAAGACACGCTGTCTAGAGGGAATCTAAAGCTCTGCTGGGTAAGAGGCAGAACATGATCCTTTGTGTGCAGTAATGAAAGATGGTGTAGGTTTGCTGTGGTCACAGCTACAGTCCAAATGGCGAGGCATAAAATGTCTTCACAGTCACAGAAGGTTCTATTGACAGTACCAGAGTTGAGCAAAGAACACTTTATTTTTAAGACCTCCCATGGAAATGAGTCTGTGTGAATGAAAGGGTAAGTGGTCCCTGAATCATTTTGGAAAGGACTCACAATGGTGCCTGTCACTGCAGCAGATAGAGGTTTGCTGAGCCTGTCCTAGGGATCCCCTGCACAGCTACTGTTGGTGGTGGCATGTTAACACTGGTTCATATGTTTTTATTGTGGGCCTGAGAACAACACTGATACCATATGTCCAGGCACTGCCTTAGCAGTCTGTATTTTAAAATCTCGTTTTGTATTCATGACAACCTTATAAAAATAAGCATTCTATTTCTGTTTCACAGGTGAGAAGACTGAAGCACACAGATGTTAAGGAACTTATAGAGGATTATATAGTGTGAAGCTGGGATGAAAAATGGGTTAGACTAATTTCAAGTCTCAATCTTTCTATTATACCACTCAGCCTCTCTAAACACGCCTACATGTTGCATAAAATCAAAGCCTCACAGTTCAGTTTGGCACCGGTAGAAGACACAAACAACAGGGTCACTGGAGAAGGTAAGACTTAGATGACCTGGATCAGATACCATGATTACCACTCGTCATGCAAACACAGCCATGGTCATAGTTCCCTCTGAAGAATTATTTTCATGCCAGCAYGAGCCGAGCCAATGTAGGTCTGGCTTCTTATTAGCATTCCACAACAAATACATGTAATTCTGTGAATCTCTGTTTTTCTAGTAACTTCTAAATAGATTTCTATTGTAAGCAAAGTCCTTAAAGAATTTTTAAAATGTCCTTTTCTCTTCCTATAATTTTAGGAGAAATAGCAACAAATGAATTCCAAACAACTTCCTGAAGGCTAATGTGACTCTCAGGGAAAAACCTGTGCATAAAACAGATGAATTAGGACTAAGAAAGACATCTGAGATGATTCAGATTCAATTACACTATACAGTACAGTAGATTTTTTGGTTAAGGCAAACTTACACCCATTATTCTTTCATACAGTAGACTCAAGGCAAAAAAAAAAAAAAAAAAAAAGAATGCCTACAGCTCTGCAGTTCCCACATGAGAGCTGATAGCTCCGCCTACAGGACTTTACACTTCCTGTAAGGACAGAGAGTAGGTGGTAAAGGGGTAGTTCTTTCTAGTCTCAGGAATGTAAGTAGTTTGGTTTACTCCAGACAAAATATCAGGTCATTTATAAACTCTACATTTTTTTCTTTAAAAATTGTTGTTTTTGCCCCTAATTCTGTCATGCACTTTCATTGTCCTAAAAGAACAATGGTTGGACATAACAATCTTCTAGGTGTGATACACTTATAGATTCACATTGTAACCAACATAGACAAAAAGATCTTGAATACAGTATTAGAAATAAAGGAACATTAAGACAACCTAGATGTAAATTTTCAGAGGATGTGATACTACTGAAAAGCTATGAAAGAAAAAAGAAGTAATAATTTTTTCCAATGATGCATGGCCAAGAGTAGTTAAGGTGTCATGAACATGACTAAGAGTCAGGATCACAGATGGAAATGGATAAAGATTACCCAAAAGTGAAGACTAAAATGAGGTAGCGTTAGACAAGATAATTCTGAGGCGAGAGATGATTCAGCTGAGAAAGGATTAACTCTCCCAAATGAAAAGACAGTGGTGAAACTAATGGAGACTACATTAATAATGACATAATCAGGACTATGTATTTCCTGATTGTTGGTAACACCATTCATCATGAGTTTTGTTTAGGTTTACAGTATCAGGTATCAGTATCCCTCCCTATGATGGCTTTAAGTTCAGTCTGACAGCTGTTGGTTGGACATATCTTGCTAGGACAGTCATTACTGTTTGCAAGATTTGCAACTAGGTAGGGACATTGGTAACTCTCTAAGTCCCAATGTACTCAGCATCTTCTAACACTATGAGAGGTAGCCTTCAGGGAGGGGCATCCAGGTTAACAGCAGCTTGACTTCTCCATATCCTGTGACAAAGGTATGCAGAGTATCTTATTCTCAAGTTCTGGCAGTTAACCAAGAACAACAACAATARTATCCTGTTATTGTTTGGGGGGAGGGAGGGATCTTAGAAACCTGTGGCCAACAACTCTAAAGTAGCTATCCCACAACAGGCACCAGGCTTTTTGGTAGTCTATGGTCTTGGGGGCATCATACCCCATATGAGAGGCCCTAGTCTCTAGCAAACATCCTACTATCATTTTGCTAAATTGATATGGTATCTAACTGCCACTTAAAAACATATCTTTATATACACCATCAGTACATCTCTCATCTGTCACTGAAGAGGCTTCTTTGCGATGGATGGAGGCTATTACAGAGTCACAAGTAGTCAAAGTACAGAGAATCGGTGTTTATGGAATGGTCAGCCCCAAGTGAGGCATCTGTAACACAACCCCAACACTCAACTCTAAGGAACATCAAGGGAAACAGAAAGGACGCGAGAGCCAGATGCCCGGGTGGACTGCTGTGAAAAGTGTCTTCTGAACTCTCAGGGATGCTGCACTCATGACCTCACAGCAGCTGTGGTTGCTGAACAAGGCCTGCCCAAGGCCCCACCAGTCTGCATCCCAGTGTGGGTGTGGGAAGAGCTCGCTAGGATCCACCCATAGTTGTGGGCCCAGGAAGGAAGAATCAGTTTTGTTCAGGGATGAGCTCCCTAATAGGTTGTCACTGCCTTAGTGGTAGGTCCTGCTATTCTCATGGGGATACAGGCAACACTGTAAGAGCTTTCTAGAATTTTTGTATAAAATTATATTATTATACTATTATGGAAGAGGAAGAAATGAATTTAACGGGAGCATATGGGAGCATTGGAAGAGGTGGAGGGGAGAAGAGATGAATATAATCAAAATGAAATGTACCTCTGATTGAAAAATTATGGAGATTTAAAATTCTTAGAATCACGGTTTCATTGTTTGAAAGTTGTTTTCAAAGCAAGTGCTTTGAAAGCTGAATTATAAAAAGACTGCTGCTACTCACGATGATGGTAAGAACCTACCACTTTCGAAGCATACCTGTCTACATCCTACCCAGGATGGGTCATTCCTTCACTTTCTACGCGGAGAGTCCTTAGTTTCTGGCCTGGAGTTTAGAGTCAGTGCCTTGTAATGGATGCAATCCCACATAATGTCCTAAATTTCATTCTTAAATTCAGTCATTTTGGTGAGGACTACTGTAATGTATGACACACACCAGCCTGCTGAGTTCAGAGCACATGTATGCCTCCCATGGCATGAGCATCTCACAATACTAAATGTAATGTTATCAAAGAAATAGGTCTAATTGTCACATAAAAGTATCTCCATCAAAAACCAACTGGTTTATCTGTTTCTCTCTGAATAAAGAGCAACCTATCCCGAGAGTAGTAGAAAGATTAGATAAAATTTTGAGAAAGGGTAAGTGTGCTAGTTAGTTGGTTTTTTTGGGTGGCAGAGCAACTAGAATCACACTGAAACCATCTGTGAAAAAAGAACCTCATTTAAGAGAATCCCCCCACAGACCTGCCTACAGGCCAGTTTGAGGAATGGCGGATACAGGAAGCCTCAGCCCACTGTGGGTGGCACCATCCCTGGGCAGCTGGTCCTAGAAAGCCAGCTCTGCAAGCAAACAAGCGAGGGGGAGGGCGGGGCGGAACTACTAAGCCCCATTCTCCTTGATAACTACTTTATTTCCTGCCTCCGGGTTCCTGCCTTGAGTTTCTTCCATGACTTCCCTTCATGAGAGAGAATAAGCTATAAGCTGACATAAACCCTTTCCTCTCCAAGGAAAAGAATACAGATGTGAATGCTTGCAGTCAAACATTGAACTGAGTGTGGGGGACCCCAATGGAGGCGTTAGGACAAGGACTATAGGAGCTGAAGGGGTTTGTAACCCCATAGGAAGAACAACAATATCAACCAACCAGATTCCCCAAAACTCCCAGGGACTAAATCACCAAACACAGAGTACACAGGGGGGTGGGGGGGATGGCTCCAGCTGCATATGCAGCAGAGGATTGTCTCATCTGGCATCACTTGGAGGGATGCCTGTTGGTCCTGTGGAGGCTTGATGATCCAGGGTAGGAGAATGCTAGGACCCTGAGGTGGGAGTGGGTGGGCAGGTGGGGGAGCACCCTCAAAGAGATGGAGGTGAGGGGAGGAGATAGGGAGTATGTGGAGGGGAAACTGGGAAGGGGGATAACATTTGAAATGTAAATAAATAAAATAACCAATAAAAATATGGGTTAAAAAAAGAAAACACATTATAAACAACAACATCAAAAAGTCCATGACTGTGACAACAACACTTGTTTTGCATGTACAGGCCCTGGGTCCATGGCTATCTATTGCCACACAAGGAAAAGCAGAACGGAGGAGAATCTGCGAGGAGGAGAGGGGGCAGGAAACCAGTGTGAGAGAGAAAGGCAGCCTAAACAACGAGGAAGAGAACGCTAGCTTCTCCTTTTCTCAAGTGAGGAAGAGAACACTAGCTTTTGGTCATGGTGTTTGATTAGAACAGCAGAAAGCAAACGAAGCCAGTATGAATGTTTGCAGTCTAAGAGAAAACTGTGGCACTAGACACAAAAATAAATATGTGCAAATCTATCTAGACTACTAAATAAGGAGCAACTTAGATTTTTCAAGAGTAAGTTTGGTAATATAAAATTTCCCCTTCCTAAAATGACAGGCCACTGTAATGAAACACACTGAGTTTATTTTAGTAAATAATTTCAATATATTTCAATAGCCCATCTTGGCACATTGGAAGGGGTAATACTTAAAACTATGTTAAATGGGRAAAAAAAACTTTATTCTTGTCATCTGTGAAGATCCTGGAATTTGCCACCACAAATATCCAGGGTCTGTTGTAACTGCCAAGATAACAGCTTCTTAAGCTTCCCAGCCTGAGTGACACCCAACACTTCAAGAACTACTAAGTTTAACACTTCAGCAAGTAAAAATGCCCTTAGTTGGTGCCAGGCCATACAGGGCAGTATTTCTCTATTTTGTTTTGTTCGTGGCTATATCATAAGATCTCTGTTCACACAGTTAATAAACTTCAAACACTCTGGATCTTTGGCAGTTTCTTAATTTATATAGTGGCCTATCTCATATACTATAATATACTGAGACATACACTACCACAGTCTTATGGGGTTGTCTGTGAAGAAATATAACTAAAAAGATTAACTCTGCTTTGTGCTCATAAATAAAATCTCCATATTAGAATACTTAACAACAACAAAAAGCTCAAAACAGATGAGTTTCTTACTTTCTAGAAAGAATTTCTTAGCAATATATTCAATATTCCAATTTAATAGAGAGAGAAATCATTTTCTATTTAAAATGCTAACATAAAATTAACTTTATATGCATATTTTATATATAATATCTAAATATAGACATATTTAAAATATATGTATATTATAAATTATAATACATTACATATGCATGTATATAATACATTCAAATTGACTTTATACTATTTAATGACATAGAGCCTGAATGGTGTTAGTTTCTAAAAAAGATACAAAAGGAAAGATTGGCATGATGATTTGTACTTGCAGGCAGGAGCCAGGCCAGGCTACGTAGGAGGTTTAAGGCCAACCTGAGCTGCCTGAAATCTTGTCGCAAGGAATGAGAAACAAACAAACTRGTAAGAGGAAGAACCGAGAAGAAGTTGAAACTCATTTGTTCTTCTGAGAGAGTGGAGCATAGTCCCTGGGCAGAGAAGCAGGAGGTATGGCTGAGGAAGAGAGCTCCCATTCCTAATGAGAGCAGCCACTCCGAAGGACTCTTAAACTTGTGTTTTCAGACAAATTAACGCAATGTTTAGGAAGCTGTCAAGATATCCAGGTGACCCAAGATAAATCCTGGAGCCTATATAAAGGTAGGAGAACCACAATTCCAGTGTTGTCCTCTGAGTTCCAAACACACACAGCACTCCTACACACATAGACACTAACCATGAATGCAGGAAGTAGGAAAACAGTCACTTCAAATTGACTCCATATTTATTTTTTAAAAGTCACACTAAACTAACCTAGTCCTTTTGAAAGCATCTCAAAAGCATGTTGGATCTACAATAACTATGATGGAAAAGAGAAAAAAGTCTAGAGTTGTTTCTTTAAAAGCAATCTGAAATAAAAATAGGAAGTTCTAACAGAGACTCTAATTGGTTGATTTGTGGAAAATAAGACACCGGTGAACTCAGTCCTACTGAGATGTACGCAGCACTGTCCTCTTCCCAGTGGTCCTCAGTTTGCACTAAAGAGGAGGTGGAAAGGTGGTAAGAGCCAGAGGTGGTCAGCAGCACCAAGGAACCAGTGTTCTCCAGCCAGAACAGGGCAGACACACACATGGAGGCACGGTGGCTATGACAGCAAGGACAAGACCTTTCCATGTGCAAGTTAGGCAAAGCCCTAGTGCAGTGAGCCAGAAAGTGGGCACAACCCACCACTAACTGAAGAGCTGTAGGCATTTGAGAACTGCTGGGAGAGAAGGAAGGAGGCTTTGCTCATGGTGGGACTATACACCAAGACAGGTCCCATTCCCCAGACAGGCTGGGTAACACAGACTAGATTTGGTGGCGAAGGTGGATGAGAAGGGGCTCAAGGGTCACGACGGTTGTAATGGGAGACGCTGAAGGAAGAGAGTATGTTCGAAACACACTGCGTGAGAGTCTCAACTGCTGTACAAAACAGGATTTCTCCTGTCTGAAAAGACAAACCCCATATAAAAAGAACAGACTTTTCTTACATCAAGAAGTTGTTTTACATGCTTTTCATTAATAAAAACAATCTAGTAAGTACAAATGAAAAAGAAAACGCATGACTAACAACAACAACAAAAAGTCCACGCCTGTGATGACAACACTTGTTTCACATGTACAGGCCCTGGGTCCATGGCTATCTATCTCCACACAAGGAAAAGCAGAACGGAGGAGGATCTGGGAAGAGGAGAAGGGGAGGAAACCAGTGTGAGAAAGAAAGGCAGCCTAAACAGTGAGGAAGAAAACACTAGCTTCAATTGCTGGCTTTATCATCAATTGCTAAAATTATACAAAGCAAAAATAAAATCCAAAAATTTCAGTTTGAGAAAAGTATTAATTTACTTCATTAGATAATTCTTCCCTTAATGAAAAAAAAAACCATGGTTCTGGAGACATGGGTCAGCAGTTTTGAATGTATACTGCGCTCTTACAGAGGGGCAGAGTCCAGTTCCCAGCACCCGTGTCTACAGGCTCACAACTGCCTGTAACTCAGCTCCAGAGCAGCTAATGCCCTCTTCTGGCCTCCACAGGGAACTGCACTCATGTGACAGACAGATGGACAGACAGACAGACATACCCACATAAATAAAAAAAAATCTTAAAAAGAAAACTCCTTAAGTCCTCAATTCAGTACTGTAAATAATTATGAATAGTGTATGTTTCTACTATGTCTTATACACATACTTATATATGTGTGTATATGTGTATATATGTATATATGGATATATATCTGTCTATCAGATATCCATTCATGCAGATATGCACACATGGATAGGCACTATCCATGGAACATGCAATTTGTCTCAGTCTTTTCCTTTATATTTACTGAAATGATTGCTTATCGTTTTGATAAAAGTTAAATTCACTGATACATATAATTTATACCACACCTCCCTCAAATTTACAACCATTGAGCTACAGTAAGTAAGAGAAATCATTACAATATTCTGGTTTAGTTCTTAGAAGATTTATATCAGGAAACGACTTATAAAAAATAAAATTAAAACTCCAGGAGTCATGCTACATTAAATCCACCATGGATTTCATAACTTATTATTCTACTTTGGGGTTATTTTATGCATCTATCAAAGTATAAATATTTTCCAAAAGAATAATTCTCTTGACAATAGGTTGAAAGTGAGATTAAAATAATTTGGTGTGCACTGCTCCCACTAACTCATGCGGCTCCCTTCGCTCCCACATAAACAGGACTCTGAACAAACACAGAAGGCAGGGTAATAGAAAAGTCACACTCGAGAGTCTCATAGATAACAGGAGATAATAGTGTGACAGTGTTTCCAGGTAACACAAAGATGATTTTACTACCTATTAAAACAATATATGTCAGCTGAATATATTCTATCCATAAAGTTATATCTTATTTTGCTATAGCAAAACTTTATACATAAATTCAAACACATAAGATTTATTATTTTTCAGTCTTGGAAATATCTTTATTATTAGATTTTTAATGCTAGCAAGTTTTTTATTCTAACCTCAAAAATGACTGAAAGATAATATTCATGATAGTAAATTAAATAGATTACTTAAAAACTTGTTCAAAATTTGTAATACTTTAAAAGCCTTCTCAATGTAAAAGTCATTCAGTGTGGAATTTCAATAGTTAAATATAGTTTTTTTCATAATCATAGGTATTGATAAAAACATGAGTATATTTTAATGACTCAGCAAAACTGGTATAGGTGTAAAATACTATTAAAGCAACAATTTGAGAAGAAAAGTGAACAATTCACAGCCATTCTAATAATAAGCAGAGTTTCCCTTATGATATCAGCTATTGAAAATTACATTTTAAAGAATTAGTTCATTTACTTGTAAACAGAAAAACAGACAAAAATATTTTGTCCACTAACAGTGCAATTTTTATTATTTTTACACTACCATAAATTAATTCTTATATGTGAGGTTACTTTTACAGCTGTCTGGAAAACAATCAGTTAAATATTCTGACTTCTAAAGCACATATGCCTGAAATCTCTTCGGTTACTTGAGAGTCCCTGTGTACACTTTTAAGGTCATCTGGGTGAAACACTGTGCAGGTGATCTATCTTAGAAAGTATGCTCTGTCCATCCCTGAAGATTTTGCTTCTTTAATAAAGATACGTCCATTTAGAAACAAAACCTAGGACTGCATATAGAACCCGAGGGTGGGAGGAAGCGGCCACAGCACCTGAGGGTGGTGCTCGTCAGTCCTCACCTGAGCCCACCCGTCAGTCACAGCACAGAACCCAGTCGGCCAAGTCCTTCAGCTGGACAGGAGCCCAGGCCCCCATCTCTGCTATTCCATGATTTCCTACAAACGTGGAATGATGCCCAACTGCAATGCTAAGTAGTCACAGATAGAAACAAGCTTCAACAGCCAATAATTCACTTTTAAAAGTACTAAAACCCACCTTTGTTTTCAATAAGAACTTTTTCTTCTTCTTTTGTAGATTTCCTTGGCTAAATTCATCTGACTTAATGCAGTTTGTAGCTCTGACTCCTTTAGTTCTTAAACTGCCTTTGTCAGACAATACATATAATGTCTTCATATAAAAATACACTTTCTCAGACTTTCATTTTATCAAATTCACTACTTCACGCAAATTTGGGAGCAGAATAAAGCAATTCTCCTCTAACAATGAAAGCTTTCAGCATTTTACCCACCCAAGGTCTCTTAGCCTTTGACTTCAAAAAGATGATTTTCTTTTTATAGGGGAAAAATATTTGAATTTGTTCTAATCAACTTTAGCAAGGAGAAATGGAAAGCCTCCTTTTGATTCTAGATGACAAGGCAGCACTGAGACTGGCTGTCTGCACGGTCACCTCCACCCCAGCTGCTTTCGTGGTTGGGTACCCCTGCTCACACTGGCTTTCAGCAGGCAGGAGACATGAGGCACACTCAAGCACCCAAGCCCACAGGCTGCTGCCTGGGTGCTTCCGGAGAGATTCAGATACCCTGCCCTCACCACAAAGCAGACCTGTGTGAACTTACCTCCTAGCTGTACCCTGCCGTGCACAGTACCACGGGGGCCTCCGATCCCTGGAAACTGGGCAAATTCATCTTATTTTGTTGGAAGGTTTTCACCAAAACTAATGAGATGTTCTTACGTGACGAGGAAACAGCAAATTTTAACAACAAACAGTTTATTTATAGAAACATAAACTGATTGGAGAAAAAAAAGAACCCCTTCTGTACTAAGCATGGCGTCCGTGATCTCACCTTATGGGGAGTTTTTAGAAGATTGACTTTAGTTATGGCTTATAAAAATGTTTCTGTAAAATTCCATTTGTAGAACTTATAAATTTATTGCACTTGGTTTTAACCAAAAAAAAAAAAAAAAAAAAAAAAGTAACCCATTTTTTTCAGGCTAATTTTAAACAGCAGCCCCAAATGTGAAGTAGATGATTTTATTAATAAGTATTCTGAGTGCAGTTCTTTTAAGTTCAGCAAAGTACAAGGAATAAATTTATCTACTCAGTTTGAGACCATGTGTCCAGTTATGAGTCCTAGATATATTTGGTGGTAGATTCTCGTTGCTAAAAACACTCCATTTACATTAGAAAGTTGATATTTTGGATAGTTAGAAAAACCAACAATACAATGGAATACTACTCAGCAACTAAAAACAATGAATTCATGAAATTTGTAGGCAAATGGTTGGAACTGGAAAATATCATCCTAAGTGAGCTAGCCCAATCACAAAAGAATACACATGAAATCCAATCACTGATAAGTGGATATTAATTAGCCCAGAAACTCTGAATACTCAAGACACAATTAGCTAATCATATGATTTCCAAGAAGAAGGGAGGA
The DNA here is from genome assembly GCA_002335545.1 of Apodemus speciosus. Lineage (NCBI taxonomy): Eukaryota > Metazoa > Chordata > Mammalia > Rodentia > Muridae > Apodemus > Apodemus speciosus. The sequence goes on along the minus strand of BDUI01000668.1, from coordinate 130,961 downwards.
AAGGGCCTAGGTCCTGAAAAGACTTGGCCCAGTATTGTAGAGGGTTACCAGAACAGAGAAATGGGAGAGGGGTGATTGGGGAATGGGCGGAGGGAAGGGGACTTGTGGGACATATGGTGAGGAGGGAACTGGGAAAGGGGAAAGCATTCAGAATGTAAACAAAGAATATAGAAAATAAAAAAATAAAATAAAATAAAAAAAAGAAAACCAACACTGTTTCCCTTATTTCCTGYTGATAAAGAATAATAAAGTCAGCATAGAAAAGCTGGGCTGAGGGAGTGAGGAGGACAGAGCAAGGCTCATGAAGAGAAGCGTCACAGGGTGAGCAGTGCTCCAGACAAGGGCCCCGATTCTAGTCTGAGTCCCCAGTTTAGCCCCTACACTGAGATATGAGTTATATGAGAAATTAGTTTCAGACAAGTTCACTTCTGTTTTCCTCTCCCTCTAACAATTTCTTAACACATATTCACATCTTCCCAATTCTAGAGCAATTCATATTTTTAACAAGTACACATGTGTGTCTGGATATGCACAGAGAAGGCATTAGATTCTGAAGCTACGGGAGGTGTGAGGTGTTCAGCTTGTATGCTGGGAACCAGGCTAGGTCTTCTGTGCAAGCAGCACTTGATCCTGCCAGTGAACAAGTGAACTTCTTAAATTTTGGAAAATATTACTCCAACATAATAGTTTTATTGATTATTGATTATTTGGAAATTTCACACCATGTACCCTAATCACAATCATTTCCCATTCTTCCAAAGTCTGCTCCACCTCTTGTGACCCCCTCAAAAGAAATAAAAGATGTGCAATTTGTGTTTCTCAGATACTAACTGGAGCACGGTCAACCTCCCAGGGCCACCCAGTAAAGAAACCCGAGTTTGTATCCACCTGCACACCGCCAGACGCCACAACTGTGGAGAGCTATGCCTCAGCATTGTTATCACAATTTTTAAGAGTTCTCCTTGATGTTTTTCTATCCAGGCTGTTACTTTGGAGGGGGGAGGGGTTGTCCCAGAAGCCTTCCATGCCCCTCTTTCTCAATGAGTCTTCAGTCATTGACACCCTGCTAAAGTAGCTTCCTACTTTACAATCAGTGGAAGCACGGGTCATAGATATCCACATGGCTTCTGGTGACAGCAGGGGCCACAGATATCCATATGTTCTCCCACCTCAGTGCATGTGCATGACCTCAGCATGGTCCCAGGTGGCAGTTCAGACCACTGACATCAATACAGCCCTGTGTGCAGCACGGGCCACAGACAGCATCACTGCCCACAGCAGCAGCACGGGCCAAGGACATCAGCATGACCATGGCTGCAGCGGGACCACAGACCCAATCATAGCTCTCTCTCTATGGCAGTAAGGACCATGGACACTTAATACGGCCTTGGATGGCACCGCAGGCCACTCACATTAAAGGTCTCTGGCTCCTCCAGAGCCCACACACCAGCACAAAAATATTTTAATTGTGAGTTCTTTCACTTATTTGATTATTCTTATTCACATATATATGCATGTATATATATATGTATGTATGAAAATGTATACACACATACAGAAATACACATACATATGTATTAAAAGAGAAAATTTTCTTCTTTTTTTCCCCCTGGGCAAGTTCATTATTGGCATAAAAAGCAGATTTTTGAATATTGGTTTGTATTCTGCTTCTGTGCTTAGGTATTTCGCATGCCTACAAGTTTTCTGATGGATTACTTAGAGTCACTTATGGTAAGACCATGTTGCCTACAGATAAGGATGTTCTGGTGTCTTCCTTCCCTGCTCTGACCCTGTTTGTGTCTCTCTCACATTGCTCTAGCTCAGACTTTCAACATAAAACTAAGCAGTGTTTGTCTCACTGGTCATTTTAGAAGAAAGGCTCCCAGCTTTCCTCCAATTAGAATAACGGAGGCTTAGATTTGTCACATGTGGCCTTCCATGTTGTCTATTTTTCTATACCTAGTTTCTTCAGGGCTTCTATCATGAGGAAGTGCTGAACTCTTATAAAGAGTTTCCCTGCATCTATTGAGATCATGTGATTTCTGTCCTCAAGTCTATTCGTGGGGTCTCTTTAACAAATAGTGCTGGGACAACTGGGTATCCACATGTAAATAGATGAAACTAGATCCATCTATCTCACATAGTGTAAAGGTAAGTTCAAAGTAGATAAAAGAGCATAATGTAAGATGTAAAAGAGATACACATGTACAATAGAATTCTATTTGCTTGAAAGGAAAAATGAAATTACAGCATTTTCAGGAAAATTAATAGAAATGAAGATCAYCAAATAATAATAATCCACAATCAAAAAGGACAATTTTTGCCTCGTTTCTTTCTATATGCAGAAAGTAGTGCTCTTTCTTGCCACCTCTTTGTGTGTCTGCGTCTGTGTGTATGAGTGTGTATATAAAATATATCATAAATGATAGATAAGTATATTTGTAGATAGATAGGTAGGTAGGTAGAAAGATAAATGGATGGATGGATGATGGATGGACAGATGGATGGATAGGCAGTCTGGAAGCAAGCAGGTGGATGGACAGACAGACAGACAGATGGACAGACAAGAAAAAAGGCAGACTATGAAAGGGGATGAAGAGACTCTTTAAAGGGGATAAGAGAGCAAGAAAAGGTAATAGAATATGTAGACATAGAGGCAAAATGGGGCAGGAACTATCTGGGAGAGCAGAGGACCAACAAAAGCATGGCAGGAGGTTAGGGGAGCACAAGGGGGATTGGCGAATAAAGAGAAAATATGATATGTAAGAAAATGTTACAATGAAACCCATTTCTTTGACAAAAAAAATTTTAAAAGATAAACTGAAAAAATTAAATATTGTTTAACTAAATTATGTTGAAGGTAAGTGGTCTGGTTCTTAAATGCAAAAATACAATGATTTTGTTTTTTAAACATCAGTCAGAAATCCCTGGGCATATGGAGATGCTCGGAGGCCTTCAGGCACTTGTCACAGGACTCTTCCCTGCTGCGATCCATGCCGCACTGCTCAAGCCTTTGAGGACAATACAACTAGTGATAAAAATGTGTATGTCTCAACAGCCAGAGAGGGAGGATCATTATCTGTCAGAAACTGGAACCCAGAGGCTTGACAGGACGGGCCCACACAAAACTGACCACGGTTCTGAGAAAGAACCAGCTAAGGGCAGGTCACTGCCCAACTCCAGGGTGGCAGATATGTGCCATTAGGGATTTTTTTTTTTTTTTTTTGGTTTTTTCAAGACAGGGTTTCTCCGTATTGCCCTGGCTGTCCTGGAACTCACTCTATAGACCAGGCTGGCCTCGAACTCAGAAATCCTCCTGCCTCTGCCTCTCAAGTGCTGGGATTATAGGCATGCGCCAACACTGCCCGGCCACCATTTGGGATCTTAACTGTAATTTTCTTCCCTACAATCTCACAATGAAAGGTGTGGCTTACACACAATACAAATGATGACTAGACTGAAAGCTAGACTCATGGATGGCCACCCATCCGCTCGCCCGTCCAGCCACCTCATGCGCCCTTATCCCCAAGACTCTTGTGAGGAATGAAGAGAGGAACWCAGGAGAGAGGCACGGGCAGACAATGTGATATGAGCGTAACGTTAGTATATASAGTAAATTACTAATATTTATTATGCAACTATATGGCATTCATTTGGCTCTGCTGGTCAACAGAAACTGCCTCTAATTTTTATACCACTGTAATAGAGCAGGAGTTGAATTTATTAACATTTTATAGAGAACTAAACTAAGACTTTGCTTCTTGAGGCTCACCAGGCAGCACATAGTAAAATGAGAATTTCACTTCAGGCTGTCTGCTTTCGGGGCCTGAATTCTTGGCCATATCCTTCATCTAGCCCTTTACCCCAATCTGTAGGGTAGGTACTGGAGCACAGAAATGCAACAGGGATGGTGGTTGACTAGGGCCTCAGCCTCGATGAACATGCGAAGGGAAAAGGCAGATGATGTACTTAAAGAAACAATACTGTAATTTATTCAAGCAAGCAAGGAAGCAAGGTYCTGTGAGAGAACAGACTTGTGAGTGAAACCAAAAGCCAGAGGGGAAAAAAACGATGAAGCAAGAGCGGAAAGAGCAGTGAGGAAGATGGCGGCTGTCCAAAGGCTGACCACTGGCCACTGAGGGTCTGAGTGGAGGAAGACCATTCCCAGACAAGACAAAGCAAAACCAAACAGCACTATTTGCTACCCTATACACCCATGAGAACAGGTAGACCAAAATATCAAACACTTTTAGCAAATGTACTATATAAAAGTCCTTGGACCTTTTTACCTGACATAGCGAGAACTCTGTGCAATTATTTAAAGGTTGCTCTTTAGCTTGTTTATGCTGTCTGTCAACCATGCACCCCTTCAGCCAACAGAAAACTAACTGTGGTTAAGTACTACAGAAACCASGGAGATCAATATGGAACACACCTGGACATATGTCACCGTTCTCACAAGCAGCCCACTACTCCGGGACTCTGTCATCTGTTCGTGAGTGCACCTCCTTTTGCCGTTCAGACAGGAGTTAAACAGGATATTTGCTTAGTCTCTTTTGTGGGCTAGCCTTCTCTAGTCACTAATTCTCCCTACTCACTAGGATAACCTGTAACTTTTATGGTAGGCTGATTTTCTAAAATAATGACTTAATACAGTATTTAGAATCCGCCCATTTTAAGTTTACAAACAAATTGTCCTTGATATATACAATTAGGCACCCACCCCTGCGATACATTTAGAATATGTTATCTTGCCCAAGAAACCCCATGCACATTATCAATCACTCTTTTGCCTTTGGTCCCAAGCAATCACTACAATTTCAATCTATATATGTTTGGCCATGTGGATGCTACACATAAACAGAATTATACAACATGTTATTTCTCATGACTACCTTTTTCATTTAGCACAATGTCTTTAAAGATAACCCATGTTGTAAAATGTAATTTTTTTGAAACAGGACCTTACTACGGAGCGCTGGCTGACAAAGAACTTGCTATCTAGACCAGGTTGTCCCTGCAATCAGAGATTGGCCAGTCTCTGCCTCCTGAGTGCTAGTATTAAAGGTGTGCACCATCATGCTTAACTGGGAATTTCATTTTCTATTTTTAAGTACCACAGAGAGACAGTTACACATATTTCATGTATCCATTCATCACTGGTATAAACTACTTACTGCCAGAATTGGATATTAGGAAATGTGGCTATAAACACTCAGGTGCAAGTTCGTATATAAGCATGGTTTGGCTTTTCTTGGACACATACTTAGGAGTCACATGAAAATTCTATGTTGAACATTTCAAACAGCTGCCAGGCTGGTCTCCACAGCAGCTGAACCACTTTACAAACTTACCAACAAAAAAAATGAGGGCTCTGATGTCTGCACATCCTCGTTAACACGGCACTACTGTCTCATTTCATATGTTGTGTGTACATACATGATGCAGGTACATGTATGATGCATGCATGTGCATGTAAGTCTCTTGGGAGTCTACTCTCCCCTTCCACCGCGGGTCCCAGGCATGGGCTCTGAGCCTCAGGCTTGCATGGCAAGTGTTTCTGACCACTGAGCCACCCTACCAGGCCATTATTGTCTCTTAAATTAGAGCTATGTTTATTAGATATGGTGTGGTTCTGGAAATCAGTTTGGCAGTTCCTCAGAAAGCTTGGACATAGTACTACCAGACACCCAGTTAGACCATTCCTGGGCATATACCCAGAAGATGCTCCAACATGTAATAAGGACACATGCTCCACTATGTTCGTAGCAGCCTTATTTATAATAGCCAGAAGCTGGAAACAACCCAGATGCACCTCAACAGAAGAATGGATACAGAAAACGTGGTACATTTACACAATGGAATACTCCTCAGCTATTAAAAACAATGACTTCATGAAATTCCTAGGCAAATGGATGGAACTAGAAAATATCATCCTGAGTAAGGCAACCCAATCACAAAAGAATACACACAGTATGCACTTACTGATAAGTGGATATTAGCCCAAAAGCTTGAAAGACACAAGATACAATCCAGAGACCACATGAAGCTCAAGAAGAAGGAAAATGGATACTTTGGTCCTTCTTAGAAGGCGGAACAAAATACCCACAGGAGGAGACACGGAGACAAAGTGCGGAGCAGAGCCTGGAGGAAAGAGCCTGATATAGCTGTCTCCTGAGAGGCTCTGTCAGTACCTGACAAATACAGACGTGGGTGCTCTCAGCCAACCATTGGACTGAGCACAAGGTCCCCAATGGAGGAGCTGGAGAAAGGACCCAGGGAGCTGAAGGAGCTGTCAGCCCCAAAGGAGGTTCAACAATATGAACCAACCAGTACCCTCAGAGCTCCCAGGGACTAAACCACCCACCAAAGAGTATACATGGATGGACCCATGGCTCCAGCTGCATATGCAGCAGAGGATGGCCTTGTTGGACATCAGAGGGAGGAGAGGCTCTTGGTCCTGAGAAGGCTTGATGCCCCAGTATAGGGGAATGCCAGGACAGGGAAGTGGGAGTGGGTGGGTTGGTGAGCATGGGGAGGGGGGAATGGGATAGGGTATTTTCAGAGGGGAAACCAAGAAAGGGGATAACATTTGAAGTGTAAATAAAGAAAATATCTAATAATAATAATAATAATAATAATAATAATAATAATAATAATATATGGTATGGTATCTCACACTAGTTTGGTTTACATTCCTCTGACAGTTAATGATAAGTGTCTTTTCATATACCTTTTACCATTTGGTTATTTTCTCTAAAGAAATTTCTATGCAAATCTTTTCTCTAGGCTTAAAGCAGCCTGACATTTTAGTATTAAATTTAAGCATTCTTTACATGCTCCCAATATAACATATAGGCAGTAATGCAACATGTGCCTGTAATCCCAGCTCCTAAGAAGCTAAAAAAGAAAAATCATAGTGAGATCTATGCCAAACAGGGCTATACAGCAAGGCTCTCAAAACAACATAAAACAAAACAAAACAGAGAGAATTCTAAGGACAATAAAGACATTTCATTTTTCATTGGAATTATTTGGCCTACTTGTATGTGGCATATACATCTTAATAACTATTACAGTAAGGGGCTGGAGAGCTGGCTCAGCGGTTAAGAGCACTGACTGCTCTTCCTGAGGTTCTGAGTTCAATTACCAGCACCCACATGGTGGCTCACAACCATCTGTAATGAGATCAAATGTTCTCTTCTGGTGTGTCTGAAGACAGCTACAGTGTACTCATACACGTAGGATAAATAACTATATTATTACATTAATAAACACATAGAAACACGGTAACTGCAGCTCCCTTGCAGCCTTGTTATCTGTAAGACGGGGCTGGGCTAGGTTATTACTCTTGGGCTTTAAGGATCCCTCTACACGGTGTTCTTTATTATTTGGGACTTTTCCTTCAATCATTTACATGTAGCCACTGAAATAAGAGACACTAATGATAAAAGTTGGCTCTTCTTTCTTTTTCTTTTCTTTTCTTTTCTTTTCTTTTCTTTTCTTTTCTTTTCTTTTCTTTTCAATGTTAGGAATGGAACCCAGGACCTCTTGCATATTACGGAAAGGCTTTACCACTGAACATATCTCAATTGCATTCCATACCTCTTATTGCTAGATACCATAAAAGGGATTCTCTGAAAAATCCTAAGTGATAGTACTTATTAGTAAGCAGCAACAGTAGAGGAATGGAAATTTTACTAATCAGAGTTTTCAAAGACCATTACTGTGTTTCCCTCTGAAGATAGCAAAGTGTCACACTGGTGGGTTTGGGTCACAGCGGCCCCTCCGAGCCACAGGATTTGAGGATGTAAGTAATGGCCCAAACACAAGTCGTAATGTAAACACAGTCAGAGGGTCACCTTCTGAGATCTTCCCCGTCTTTTCTTTCCCACTTCTTTCTCTTTTCTCCTGTGCCTGTTTGCTCTCTTGGCTGTGAAGTGATTGTAAAGGGCGTTACATTCAGTATGTGACGCTTTAAACCTCAGGGCTTTCCTAAGGGGGAAAAGCAGTTCAGCCTCACTTCATGTTACAGACTGCTGAGACACACGGGGAGACAGAACCACACACATAGGCTTTCAAGTGTAGCTATAAAAAGATACTGGAGCAAAGTCATTAGTGTGTTACTGTCATGTGCCAGAGCGCCACATGACACAGGCATGTTCTCCAGCCTAGCTTTACCTGAAATTAGTGGAGCCTTAAAAAGGTAGGACCCACTGTGAGATCTCAGGACATGGGGACATGACCCTGAAGGGGCAGTGAGACCTCAGTGTCTTCTTGTTCCTCTTTCTTTCTTCTGAACACAAGGTGGGTCTGTTTGATCTGTCACACACACTCAACACAATGTGTGGCCTCACTCCAAATCTATACAACAGCACTAATGGGTAGTAGACTAAAACTCTAAAATTAGGAGTCAAGAAAAACCCTTTGTCTTTGTAAGTGACTGTTTTCAGATGTTCCTTACAGTCAAGGAAAGATGATTGACATTCGAATCTTCCTTTAGCATAAAGCGTTTCTTGTTCTTATCATACAAACCCTTTATGGCTTAAATCACTATACACCTTTGATAGCCCAAAATTAACTCCTGAAGGTGAGGGAAATATGCTGAGGATCTGAGAAATCTTTTGTTTTCATTTTAATTATTAAAAACATACTTAATATATTAATATATTCTAGCTCACCTGTCTCCAGACCATCCATACTTCATTCTACAGACGCATTTTGAAGGTGCCAAGAAAGAAGTAAAGTTAACCAGTTGTGAACACTGTGCTTCTCAAATAGGAGTCACAGATACACCCCCTTTATCACGAGCTCACACCATGGCATACTCTGTCTGAGGATGTTGGATTTCATATGATCTACACAAGCTATCAGATCYCCAAGTTCCTCCTTTGACAGTTTGCTGATGCTGAGTGAGGTAACCCAGTCTCAAAAAAAATACACATGGCATGCACTCACTGATAAGTGGATATTAGCCTAGAATCTTGGAACCCAAAGACACAATCCACCTACCAAATGGTCTCCGACAAGAAAGAAAAAGTGGACCCAGGTTCTGGAAAGGCCCAATGCAGCAGTGCAGGGTAATACYAGAACAGGGAAGTGGGAAGGGGTGAGTGGGGGAACCGGGGGAGGGAAAAAGACATATGGGACATCTGGGGGGCGGGGAATCCAGAAAAAGGGAAATGAAATGTAAATAAAGAATATATCCAATAAAAAAAAAGAAAAAAAAAAGAAAATTAAACTCAAAAAAAAATAGTAGCCTTAACTTAGTGTCAGGGTTCAATTCTTATGGAAAATTAAATGATGACTGTCTTGTAATTAAATTAAACTGTATAAAAGGCTAGGCATTTGTTTCATTATTAATCACAATAATGAGAATTTGATCTAAAATTGCTGAGAATAAATCCTTATAATCTCAACACAGGTGTCATTTTTACAAAATGAGAGTGAATAACTGGAAAGTGTGGAATGACATTTGAGACTGTGCAGCTCCTATTTATTTTATTAATACTTAATTCAAAATTCAAAGGGGGGAAGAGAATATGATCAATAAATACAAAAACATAAAACCAGAGGGGGGATGCTTCACTTAACAGGCTTCTAAGCTCACCTGGAAAGAAAGCGGATCTCCAGGGCGCTTCCTCCTTGCCAAAGCAAGGGGTTTTGAGGCAACCATGTGGCTCAGTGATAGAGTTCGGACTCAGCACACAGGAGGCTCTGGCTTCATTAGCCAGCACCAGGGAAAAATGTTGTCCTTGGATTCATGGCACACATATAAACCCTGAATAATCTGTGTTTCATTCCCCCATCATAAGACATTGGTAATTCTCCGTGTATCAAGATAACCCAATTATTTATTTCTAGGAAATAAACTCCTACTTGATACTAACATTGCCAATTAAATGTTATTGTGTATTTCAGAATGTTCGAAATCTTAAGTTTTCTGGTAGACGACGTAGAAAATATTTGTATTCTGAGCTACTCTGGAGGCCAAGGTAGGAGATCACTTAAGCGTAGGAGTCCTAGGACAGCCTTAGGGACATAGTGAGAATCAGTCTCCAAGAAAGGGGAAAGAAAGCTGGGTCATACAGTTCAGCAGTTGAAACAGCATTGCAGCATGAGGCCCTGGGTTCCCTCTCAATATCATCTAAAAATGTGCTGTGGCAGAGAATAATACAAAAAGAAATTAAAAACAAAACGAACTCTTGTAAAGTGTATCACGTTATCAGCGCCTGACTCCAGGGCCTTCGGTGTAAGCGCGCAATTAACCGGGGCAGCCCACTGCAGATGTGCCTGCTCCTCAGGCAGGCAGTTCACACGGAGCACACAGGAGACACCGTCAGCTGACCAACGCCAGGCGTCAGAGGCGCGGGTTTCCTAACTGTTCTTCTTCCTCACCCCTCCGCTCTAGCTGCCGAGGTGGGCTTTCTAACCAAATGCCCTTTCCTCCCATCTGTGCTAGGCAGCGTCCTGACCACCTTGCAAGGATGCCATCTTCCCCTCTTCCAAGTCCCCAGGTCCTTTTGTAGTTTGCTGATAGTGACATAAGAAATGTGTTTGCATAGCTGCCTTACCTGTTCTCTTTGACAGAAATTCATTATAGGCCAGCACAATGCACAAAACATATGGCGGCTGGATTAGAGCAGCCAGTGAAGACTAAGGTGACTGGATTCTAAATCTGCCAAGGCTTTGTTGTCTTCAAATTCTGACCTATCATCTTCCTGTGGAAATGTATACAAGTGGCCACATTAAGGTGATTAGTGTAAAAAAATAGAAGCAATATAAAAAATGTTTAAGGTAATATTAAAGAGAACACAAGACTATCCCCAGACTGATTGTAACATGTGATATCATAACTGCATATGAATACAAAGCAGAAGGTAAAACAAACAAACAAACAAACAACCAGTCTGCTCCATTTTATCATAGAGTCACTCGCTTCTGTCAATGTGCCTATGTTTGTACAGTAAACATTGCTGCAAATATATACACAGGTATTAATTAGGAAATTTCATGCTGGATCCTGGTGCTAATATTTCTGAGCCATTAAGGCATAGTGTAGCTGTCCTACATCTAATGCCTGTCAGCTTGCTGGCCTGCAGGGACATATTCAAATAACTGCTGCCACCTAATAGTAAGCAGACTTGCAGGCTTGGCAGGTAAGTAGGGCTCTGTGAAGGCCCAGCAGGCTAGCCTGGTGAGGCAGCATTTAAAGTTAAAATAAGTATGCAGATTTCAGCTTATGGTTTTCAGTTCCTATGCAAAGGAAAGAGTCTGTTAACAAATGCTTAGCTCATGAGGTGAATTACTTCTCAATGGGTATGTTTTGTTTCCTATTTATGCTTTTATCTCTTAGATAGGCTTAAATCAATACTTTCCATTGATATCAATACTATTTGTCTATTTCTATTTATCATTTAATTGTTTTAAAAATAACTATAGTGAAGAGAATGGTCACCTATTCTGGAAAATTAAATTACAAGTAAAACCCAATAATATGATTATACACATGAGTATGTATGTATGTTTCTGTGTTTTAGTCGGASATATACACATCCTGTCACCAAAAATAACTAGGGAAGTATTAGTACGCAGCTGAGCAGTGCAGGCTGTRCAGGCAGGCAGGCCCTTGACCTGCTGTCCCCACCACAATGATCTGGAGCTGTGTCTCTGTGATGACGAAGCAAAAGCACACATGGCTAATTTTGTGAATTTTACCAACATAGTGTTGACTTAAATGAAAACCTTATTTGGCATGGTTCTTTAGAAAAATATGCTCACTAATTTGAGATCTTTATGAAGTGGAGATATGTTAAATTATCTGCATAACCCAATGAATTCTATTTTGTACCCAGGCATCATCCAGGATAAGAACAAAAGACAGTGGCTTATTAGACAGACGCTAGGTTGAAGAATTTTCTCAGCAATCTCAGTTAGGCTGTGATAGAAACACAAATTTCTCTAAGTATGCTGAACAGCGCTTGGGGGCACACTTAGGGAAGCTTTAGTACATCGCACACGTGGAACCAGATTCTCCCTCGTGGGCTGCAGCCAGCGTGAAGTTCACACTACATTAATTTGCACTTGTCGATATGCTGCTTTGCAAGTATTCTTACGGCATGTTCAAATGAGTATTCTGAGTCCCCGGCTAGAATATAAACTCCCCAAGGGCAGGACCTGGGCTTGTAGTTATTTACCGCAGAGTCTAGTAAGCTGGTCTGGGTAAGCCATACCCCCACGAGCTGCGGTATGACAGAGGAGAGGGGACAGGAATGTGTAAGACTACAGCACTGAAAGAGAGCATGAAGAAGATGGCGAGCGGTGCTGTCATCACCAGGACCACGTGACTGCACGCGCCAAAGCCATGCCYATGKGGCCCCTCCCATGTGGCCCCCTCCCAGGCACTCAGTACGGYTGGGGGGAGTGCGAGGGCRGTGGAAGCTGGTAAGTCTCTGATGTCTAGCTCTCAGACCTCACCGTTATCTCAGGCTGCTGAACGGGTGTACAGCTTCAGAGAGATGAGAGCTGCAAGAGATTTACTCTCATCTGTAGGTGCTAACGTTCCAAGCAGAAAAGACGAACACTGCAGCTGCCCACATCCAACAGATACGATGGGTCTCTTGCTCCATGTTCCCGGAATCGCATAGTGCACTCCAGAGGCCCACAGTCTAGGGCTTGAGGCACATTGCCCCGTTACTCTATAAAAGGAAACTATTTCAGGGAAGCTCATCCCACGGCCCACTCTAACAGTCTATTCCAATCTTCCTACAGTCGGGAAAGTCTTACTGTGCGCCGCAAGTCAGTAATTAAACTGTTGTGGTCCTGACTTTCCACATTAAACAATGATATCAGATCCTCCTAGAAAGAATCAGCCCAAACCCTGAAAACCCCGACACAGGGTTTCTGACGTGTCTACCTAAAAAGGTACAATTCGCCAACCTTCCTTTATCTTATTTCTCTGGTCTTAAAAGAGCCTGACTTTTAGGAGCTGCAGGGTTTAGTTTGGTCTCTTTGTATCAAATAGACAGATTTCCTCTAAATATCTAATGAACTGATTTTTGAAATAATTCCTGCATTGACACAATCCATAATTTCAGTTCTAAAGTGCTGACTCATACTGGTTATGAGCAACTTTTAAAGCCTTTTTTTCCAAGCATTAATTTTGATGTTTCTGTGTATGCAGCCATACTCTTAATCTTAAGTATTTGCTTTCATTACTTCATGAAGAACTTTAAGACATTAAATGCTTCCTACTCAGTGTTAAGTATCACTCCAAAGAGCTTCCATATGTATACAACTAAGAAAAGCCATATCCATTTTCTTACTTCTAAAAAATAAAATTTATACTAGCCTATAAGTTAAGTTGTAAAGATATAATAATACTGTTTTGTACTTTGATCTAAACCACATGTTATTATTAAGCCATGTGCCACTAATAAAATGTAGACACAGCCACCACGTGCTCACCTGGAGATGCTATTAGATGATTGAGAGAGCAGAGATATAGCATGCATTGCTCCATAAAATATTCTAAGGCTAGTAAATTATGTTATAATTCAAGGCTGATGTTCCCCAGTAAGGCATTCTAGTAATACAAAAGAACCTTCCGCCTCAGAGAAGGGCTGGCAAACTCTTCCTATCAAGGTTAGAAATCATGATAATATCTGGGTTTTGTGGTCTATGTGGTCTGTCATATCTTCTCAGCTCTGATTTTTTTTAAAGATTTAWTTTTACTATTTTAACTAGGTATATGTAGGTGGGTGAGTGTGCGCAGACTGTACACTCACAGACTGTAGGTTCCAGCAGAGGCCAGGGGTGCTGGACACCCTGGAGCTGGAGTTACAGGAAGTTGTGAGCTTACAATGTGGGTGCTAGGAACTTAACAGCAGTCTTCTGCAAGAGCATCAAGTGCTCTTAACTGCTGAGCCCCACTTAGCTCTGCTCTTATACCAGGGAAGAAGCAAAGGCAACGCATAAGTAATGTTGAGATGTTTTCATAAAACTTCACTTGTGAAATTAGGCAGAAGCAGAGCTGGCATGAGTCTCCTTTTCTGCTACGAGGAATATAGGCATCAGGTGGGAGTGTGCCAGGCATGTGCTGATGCAGTGTTCTCAATGCAGTCCCACAGGACACTTTCAGAAGCCCTTACAGTTGAGTGAGATCCTGAGCTGAGAACAGCTTGGGCTCCAGAACATAGCAAGTTCCAGACTAGCCTGGGCTACATGGTGAGACCTTACCTCATAAAATCAAAAATAACAAAGAAGGGCCTAATACTTGTAGCTTCTGGCTCCATGATCTCCAACGTCTCTCAGGTTTTAGTGACTTTTATCGTGGGACAGTCTGATGGGCCAATGGACTTCGGTTCACCTCTGTGGCAGTCATTCCCTGTCACTTCAGCCCTGGAACAGTTCTCAGAAATGTGCACCCCTCTAGTCTCCGCCTTGTCCCAGCCTAACTATCACTGGGACCTGTACTGGGGAGGAAGGAAACAAGTCCTCTAAGTGGGAGAAGCTGGTGATCTGTACTGTCTTTGTCCCTAGCAGGAGCCTCGATAAGAACTCGGGCTGCTGGGATGTATACATGCACACACCTATGTCCGGACAGGACAGAGATGGCCATCCATGCCCTAAGCTTCAGCCTGAAGCCTTTTGCTCCTTTTAGGATAGAGGAGAGTGACTCCTACACTACTCTACACAGGGCGCCTGGAAAAAATGAACCTGGGATGTGGGAGACAAGTCAGTCAGGAAAGCACTTTCTGTGCATGGTGAGGACATGAATTTGATCCCAGAACCCAGAAAATGCCAGGCATGGCGAGCACCGGTTTTGTTCTGAAGTTAAGCATCCTTTAATTCTTTTACTCCTGGTACCACTACAGCAATCTGCAACCTGCACTACATTAATGGATAATGTTTTGCAAACCATGCTTTGACAGTCCTGAACAGGAAGGGTTTCCCCTTGAAGCTGCAGTGATGTTTCTGATGATGAACCATCACTCCTTCTGTGGCTGATTTTTACAGTTCCTCTTGCATTTGGGACAACTGTCTCAAAGGAATCTGCAGCTTTCCTGACAAGTTCGCCTTCTCTTTCTAAGAAACTATAGCCATTTTCTGCTGTTTGCTAAACCCTCTGCAACCAGACCCACCACTTCTACCACCAGATCCACAGCTGTTCCCATAGAGACTGCCTGAGCATCCTCCGCCAGCCCTGCCCCCTCCCATGGACCCACTGCTTGATAACTGTTGTCTACCTTAATTTTCAAAGTCATTATACTTTCCTCCACCACTAGTTACTGCCACCAAAAATTCTCTCCATCATAACACCACATCCTCCTTCACCACTGTATCCACCACCTTGGTTTCCATATCCTGGTCTACCACTGCCATGGTCTCCTCTATCTATAGCCAGGATTACCGCCATAGCCGTCACCATCTCCTTTAAGTGCATTGTATCGACCTCCATAACTACCTCTGCTGCCACCACCTCTGCTACCATAGCCTTCTCTGCTACCAATGCTTCCTAACAACAGTCAAAATTACCTCCCCCCACACCCCAGGTTTCCTCCATTAAGTAGCAAGGTCCGCGTCCACAACCTCTGTGTGATCAGCAGACTGCATCTCTTGTCTAGAAAGGGCCCTTCTCACTTCACAATTATGCTCATTGACAGTGTGGTATTTCTGAATAACATTTTATCAACTGTGTTATGGCTGTCCAAAGGTACAAAGGCAAATTCTCCTTTTCCCACTCTGCCTGCCTTCCAGAACTCGGATAGCTTCAATGTGCACACACTTTTCGAAGCAGTCTCTCAGACTATGTTCTTCACTATCTCCTTTAACACCACAAATAATGGTATTTTATTCACTATTCAGTGGGCACCAGGCTTTACAGATGCCTCCTGAACTGCTTCTTTAATTCTACCAACGCCCACTAACTTTGTGAGGCCCAGTGCACATTGCTTCATCTATCTCTCCGACACAAAATCAAAACCAGAGCCAACGAAATGTTCTGGAAGGGTCTCACATCACCAGTCTGTAAGTGTGCCCCTACTCTCAAAACATTCTCGTAAGCTATCAACAGTAGTTTCAAAGCTCAGACTGACAATAAACAGCTTCCTCACTGCTCTGACTTCTCTGGATCATGGCCTCCCCATCTTGCCCTCTATGTGCCCTTGTGCTATATACACCCCTAAATTACAGAACAAATTTAAAATACCATGATGGGGGGAAGGAGGAAGAAAAGGAGGAGTGCAAGAGACTGAAGAATACGGAAAACAAAGCGGCCTATGATAGTTAGTACCTTTAACATCTTATTTCTCTTTTCCGAACAAAACGTTCTGTGCTTTTACTTGCCCTGGACCCTGAACAAAGGCTAAAGGCAACAAAGAAACATCTTTGAGACTCAATTATTAAATTCAAAATTAACAAAGAAAATTCCAAAGATGCATCATCTTTCATTTCAAATGAGCTAACCCTGTAATGCCAGGGTTTCCTGAAAGTTCCTGAATCTTGAATATAGGGCTCTGGAATGACGCAGTTTGCCTTGCGGAGTCTCTGGCCCCTTCCGGAATGCGATGAGAAGCCAAGTCCCATCCTGGCCCGACACGCTCTCAGTGTCAGAGGCAGAGGGTGGAGGCGCAGCTCTGGAAGGGCGACCGGCGCAGTATGGAGCACAAAGCCTTGAAAGGGAAACTTAATAAATAATAGAGAAAGCTAACATTTTTTTTTACTAAGTATTCTTTTCACTCCCCTTTAAAGAAGACAGTACTGCAGCATTTGAACAGACAAAGACATACCTACTCTACTTTTTGGAATAAACCAAAACATTTTTTGAAATAAAGAAATGTGAACAGAACCTTGGTATTATTTGCTACTAATTATTGTTAATATTCCTCAATGTGACAATATGATAATATGAGCATTTCCTTCATAGACACATAGTAACATATTTGTAGGTGAAATAATAAATATCTGAGATCTGTTTTAAATATTTTTGTAAAAGGAGAAGAGGTAGAGGAAGACAATGAGAAAGAAAAATTAGGAAAWGRTAAGATGGAAAAATATGATAATGAGTTGAAGTTAAGAAAAAAAACTGTGAACTGGATGGAACAAGATTGACACACACTGAATATAAGTAATGGAAATGCACAGGTTGTTTATAATGTTCCTTTTGTTTCATATGCTTTTAAGTTCCCATGATGGGGGGTGTGTGTGTGTGTATGTGTGTGTGTGTGTACACGCGTGCGCACACGCGCGTGCCTGATGTTTATAAAAATAGAAAGTAAAAAGAAGGAAAGAAAAGACAAAAGAAAAAAGGAAAATAAAACAAGGCACAAAGTTCCCAATCTGCACACCAAATGCCTTTTGTTTTCGGTGGAGCAGAGGCAGCCCCTGAGACTGACAGCAGCTCTCCACGCTGGAGGATACAAAGGAGCTGATGGGAAGGGTAATTCACCCATGGGTCCTGACACAATATAAGAAGAAAAGAAGAAAGTGGGCGGAAGAGACAGCCATTGTTCCCCCTCTAACCTTTCTTTCTAATTATGCCGGAGTCAAGGCTCAGGTCACGAGGAAAATCATTCCAGTGGTCAAGCATTTGCCTGGCTGTGTATACATCAAAGAAGCCCTTGTGCTCACCACATTCCATCTCTGTTTCCCACCTACTTTCAAAACCTATCAAGTGGTCAGATTAGCTAAAATATGAATAAAATGATGCATTATGGGGAACACCTGTTTGCAAAC
Organism: Apodemus speciosus; assembly: GCA_002335545.1. Lineage (NCBI taxonomy): Eukaryota > Metazoa > Chordata > Mammalia > Rodentia > Muridae > Apodemus > Apodemus speciosus. The sequence goes on along the minus strand of BDUI01000668.1, from coordinate 113,225 downwards.
CAAGAGACAGCCTCCTCGTTATGATGACCGTATGAGACACGAGGCTTTAAAATCAAGTATGTTTTATATCATGGTAGGTACTGCAGATAAATGCTTGGCCTGTCCAGCTTTTCAAAACTAAATGTAAATTTCTCTCCTGGGTGCAGATGGTAGCCAAGCTAAATAGCTCTTCGGTCTTCCAGACAGAAGGTCAGGTCATGGCTGAGAGACCAAAGAACAATTGCTTCTTTGCTGCTCCAAATCATCCAGGGAATGAGAAGCTACCACTTCTGAAACTGTCCGTTCAGTACAAAACAGCTACAAAGAGCACCTGCGAGCTTTCCCCACATTCTCTCCCAGGACAAACGGAGCAAGCAAACCTCTCCTAGCCCTCCACACACTGCGTCCTCCCCGAAGGCACATCCTCACCGAAACGGCTCCACTAATGATTAGGGGAACTTAGTATTTCAGTGCATCAGGGAGCACTGACAAAAGAAACTCTTCCCTTCAGCTTCAGCCTTTGCACCATTACTGGTTGATGAAGAAGATAGCATACTAAAGGAATAGACACTAGAAGGGGTTTAAACAGGTTACTCATTTCCTAAGACTCTCTTGTTACTATAGGGTTTTGTTTTATATTGCTAAAACATGATAATGTAATTTTAAATCATTCCTGAACTCTTTGCTTCTGTGTTCTATTAGAAGAAAATATTATACTTCTGGAATTCCATATAATAACTCAAAAGATATTTAATATGACAGAGTGTGGCAGTGTAACTGTAAAACCCTGTAGGGTATCAGAAGCAGGAGAGTATCCATTTGCTTAGTTGTCCAAGGCGGTCAAGCCTCGACTGAAGGAACCTTCCATTCTACTATCAGGGACGCCCCCAACTGGACAAAATAAAATCAGTACATGTTAATATTAAAAGATCTTCTAAGATGTAGAACTCATCATAAAGTTTGCATCTACTCATAAAAACTCTGTTTATTCTGCCTGTCTGGGTTCGGGCTGTGATTTGAAGTGTTCTGCACAGGGCTTCATTTGCACTTCCATATTTAATACTTTCCCCATTGCATTTGTGTCATTTGTCATCAACAGCTGATGGCTTGAAAGGGAAAATATGTTGAAAATATGATAGAAAGCCTTGCTTAGAAATATGCTGTAGAATTATCTGGAGCATCCTACTTCTGAACTGTACGGATATCTCTAAATTATTGATACTGATACCTCGGTCGTATTATTTTAATAGAATACACAATCTGCTTTTCTTGGCTGTAAAGAATGCAAACCTTCAATGGCCTATAATGTAACATAAAAATAGAACATCAAAAGTCAATCTGCCATAACTTTCTCTTTAAAAGCTTTCCTCACAGTCAATTAAAATTGGAGTATCTATACAATCTCAACAGAGTTATAACATAAAACATCTGTTCAAACTGAAATCGAAGCAAGTAGCATTTGCCCTAACATTTCTAATTTCACTGTATTTAGGCTTCCTGAGCAAACGGATTCATGGCTATCTTAGTTAAAACTGGTCCAACTCTGCCAACAATCAATTTGATTGACATATTTACATATCAACTCATCTCATCTTACAAATTTTAAAGTTTCTCATTTAAAATTGGATGCAAGTTGGCATCTTTCAAGAAGTTTTATGTACGTATATTTTATGTACGTATATTTTAGGTTCAAACTGTGCATTAGAACATTTTTAAACTTTTTCTAAGTAATAGATACATATCCAAATGTATATTTATGAACTGTCAAATTGGAATTTCACATGCAAGCAGTTGATTCTCACCACTTCATGTCAGGCAACTGTAAGTGAAATTCTTTTAATAGTATAATCTGGGTCCTCACATTAGTCAGAAATATTATAAGAGATGAGTGGCTCGGGGGAAGCCACACCAACTTCTGAAACGTCACGAGCAGCCCAGTAGCTGCTTGTGCCAGTGCGCTCCCTTACCTGATCTTTCATCTCAAGATCCTTGTGAGACTTTGCTTTGTATTCTCTGTGTTCCTTTTCCGCCTCGTCCTTCTCCATTTTGGTTTTATTTAACTGAAAGCGCATTTCTCCACACACCTGTTAGATTATAAAAACGGATCAGTAGCCTCTGGGATCGGCAGGGAAATGTCTACAATTAGATCTTTTGGTGCCCCCTAGAGGAAAAACAGATAAAGTACAGCAAAACTTTTCTAAGACCATTGAATATGGTCTAAGATTTGGAGGCAATAAAAGGAAGTACTGAGAGATGGCTCAACAGGTAACGACGCTTGCCACCAAGTCTGAGTACCTGAGTTAATCCAAAGGCCCTGCCTAGAATGAGGAAACTTGTTCCTTCAAGCTTTTTAGTTGCACGAATGCCACAACGTACATTCATTCCCCCTCTTAAAATCAACTAAAAACTATAAAATAATGGAATGCATAACTAACAAATTAAAGAAAAAATTCAGGATTATCTTATATAAAATAGTTAAAAATGAATATTATCAACGAAAGTCACTATCATCTGAAATCACTGGAGCTAAAATCAGTAATTAAACCAGTTAAAGTCTGTTATTATTCACAAAGGTGGTTATTCTCTATATATTATAAAACATCTCTTTAAAGACTTCATCAGCTAAGCTTTTAAGGAAATTTTTACAGGGACTTTTTTTTGCTAATAAACTATATTGTTGATGTTTACATGTACAATTCCAGCATTTAGTATTAATCATATAGACAGTATTAACCATATTGTTGTAGGTATGCAATGTGACTTAAATACCATAAAATAACTTCTGGTAAAAGTCATATGCTGGCTTTAAGCATGCTCTACAATTATAACTGTAGCTTTCTACAGAAGAGGAAATATACATTTGAAGTGAAATAACTGTGATATTATTAGATAATGAATACATATAACATCTTTAAAATGTTGCAAAAACATTCTGTATGCAATTTATGTTTTTCTAGTCCAGGACACTCACATGGAGAAACATATTTAAGAATTAGAATTATCAGGAAAATCTAAATAAAGAAATGATGAGCCTTTGCTGTAGCTGAGAATCTGTAGAGAGCTGAGTTATATCACAACTCTTCCTCTGACTTTCAAATCTGCCTTTTAATGGTTGTATATTATCTAATGGTATTCTTGCCTGAAACTTTTCAATTTGGCATTTCTTCAAAAATGAGTTTTAGAAGCTTAAGAAATTAGTTGTGTAGGCCGGGCAGTGGCGGTGCACGCCTTTAATCCCAGCACTTGGGAGGCAGAGGCAGGTGGATTTCTGAGTTCGAGGCCAGCCTGGTCTACAGAGTGAGTTCCAGGACAGC
>BDUI01000668.1:7563-38380 GCA_002335545.1 Apodemus speciosus | reverse complement strand
TGCGCCACCACCTCCTGCTACTTTATTTTTAATATACTAATTTCCAGCTATATTCGTTTTTCTTGGGAATGATATATTTTTTATGGTTGAACAAAATTGCATTGTATATATGTACATTTTCTTTGATTCGTCTCTTTGGATGCAAAAATGAACTGTTCCCACAGTAAAATCCAATTTTAAAACTAGTCTAGGAAGGTGAGGATGTGACTGTGGTACTGGGTAGGTTTACACCTGCCTGGCATCTAAATWTTGGAATGTTAAATTGTTGTCATCTAACTGCTGAAAAGCCAAGCCCTGTGTGACAAGAATATAAACTCTAAGAGATTGATAAAGAGGAGCATAACTAGGAAATAAGGGCCAGATTTACTCAGTAACAGGTTAGGTGAGCCTAGAGAGTTCCAGGTTATATGAAAGCCAAGAATTCTAGTGGAGTTGTCTTTCATTCATTAAAAATACCCTCTGCAGTATGTTAGATCCGATCTCTTACAGAGAGAGGGGTGACATGGGCAACAGTAGGAAGAAGAAAGGAAGGTTGTCAAACAATTACAGTGGGTAAAAGGTTGTTCTAGGCTAGACCCTAGAGATGAAGATATGGCCTTCCACTGACATGGGTGAGGTCATCTCATGTCTCCATTCCAGTCTGGAATAAGAACAGCTTCCTGTTTCCATCTAACTTCCCAGCATTCTCTACAGGATTTAGTATCCTGAGGCAAGATTCTTTTGTTTGCCCTAGCAACCCTGGATTTGGTAGTCGGCTCAATAGGTGTGTGTGTATATATTTAAGTGTATCATTTATCTTAGTACATGTATACTTGGTATAGCATTTAAATAAGTTGAACTTGTCTGTCTCATTAACTCTTTTTCTAATGTTTTGGAATCCATTGTATACTATCTATAATCACATATGCATCAGCAGAGCTTCTTGCTTCTACTGAACTATAAATAAGTTGATCATTGATTACAAGCCTCTCCTCATCCCCCACTCCTAGCCATTCCCAGATATTACCATTATACTCTGAATTTCTGTGAGAGCAACATTTTCAAAGTGTACATACCAGTGAGGTTTTATGTTATTTCCTTTTTCTGTGTCTAGCTTATTTCATTTAACCTGAGAGTCTCCATTTCCATCAGTGCTGTGTCGAATGGCAGAATTTCGTGCTTTGTTATGGTTGAACCATAGTGCCTTCATGAGTATATGGACACTTGGCTTGGTTTCTTGGCTGTTGAGGTTAGTGCTGTAATACACTTGGGAATGCAAATGCTTCCCTCATCTGTCTCCCTCCTTTGTATATATACCTGTGAATAGGGCTACAACATCATGCAGCGGCTCTATTAGGAACTTCCAGTATGCTTTTTATAATTACTGTGCTAATTTACATTCCCATTTGAGTTCCTACCAGTACTTGTTATCTTTTAGGGTGTTTGGACAGTACCTATTTACTGGATTAAGGTCACAGTTCATGGTGGTTTTGTCTTCTATTTCCCTGATGTTTACAGCTGTCTTCTTTTAAGAAATATCTGTATGAGTCTGTTACCGTTTTGAAATTGCTTGGGAGCCAACATAGATGACCTCCCTGTAATGGCAGCACTCAGAAGGTACAGGCCTGAGGCCCCTGGTGCAGYCTGGTGAGCTGGACTAGCTAGATCAAGAAGACACCCATTGTCAAACTCTCATCTTTCCATGTTCTCTTGCCACATACCTGCAAACACAAAGATACCACAAATACATACACACATGAAAAAAGAATACCTRAGGGAGAGATGGAAAAGCTGGCTTAACGATACCTGGAGAAAACAGAGAGGGTGGCTTTGTATTACATTGCATTTCCCAGAACAAATGATAATGAGTGGACTCAAGGCCATCGCCTTAGCCCAAAAAGGAATGTAATACCCTGCATATTGAATATTGTTTTTATTTCATTTTAGGAAATGTATATTTCTGAATTTTAAGCTTTATGAAAAGCCAAGTAAGATTTGTAAAAAGCTATTTTAACTATATTATTTTATGTAATTAAAATTATATTTATATATAAAAATTATATTTTTCATAGTCACAATATTATGTTATGCTCTATTTAAAGACAGTCTCACAGAAAATAAAAATTAAAGGATGCTTCGTAGCATATGAATATTTGTTTAAACTGATTTTTCTACATTAAGTTCTTTTTGTTCATCTATGCTTCCTGTGTTTAGATTGCTCTGTTTAAGATAAATTGATTTCCTTTGATTATATCACAGCAGTTTTCATTTTTGCTCCCTTGAAAAATATACAACTTATTGGTCTACTTACTATGCAGTGTTTTAAAATTGTTCTTCTGTGTAAATGGAGTATGTAAATTATGTAATATATTTACAAAAATTTTCCTTTAGTTCTGGTTCTCTATTGACTTGACTGTGGAGACTGTATTCTAAAATAGAGAAAGTAATGCTGCAACACCAATTTGACAGAAGGCATATGTAAGATTAAGCATATGTAAGACTAAGATCTAGATAGCTGGATGACTGGGAGAGTTAACAAACCACATAGACCAGACAAACTGATTAATAAGCTGAGATAGTAAAAAGACTTATTGTTTTAGCTTCACACGAAATTATTTGCTTATTTTGGTAAAAGTTGTATGTGTCAGGCATGTTTAGGTGACTGGGTTTTGTTTGTTTGTTTGTTTGTTTGTTTGTTTTTGTCAGCTTGACACAAATTAAGGTTTCTTAGGAAGAGAGAACCTCATTTGAGAAAATGCCTTCATCAGACTGGCCTGTAGACAAGCCTGTAAGGCGTTTTCTTGATTGGTAACAGATGTGGATGGGAGAGTCTATGTCACTGTGCCACCCCTGGGAGAGTGGTCCTGGATTGTACAATAAAGCAAACTGCACAAGCCAGGATGGTATATTYCTCAATGGCCTTTGCTTCAATTCCTCCTCCATTATCTTTCCCTGAGTGCCTTTGGCTTTCCCCAAAGATACTTTGCAAATAAACCTGACCTACCCAAATTGCTTTTCATTATGGTATTTTGTCACTGTTATCAAAAACCAAACTAAGACAGTCGCGTTTAACATAAAACATACAGGATTCTTACCAGAACATTGGACAGTGTTGCCTTTAGTATACACATCTATTTTATTGTATAATGCTTCTTTCCATTATAATAAAGTTTACTTCCTAGTCAAGGGCAGCACAGTATACATATTAGGAAAAGCTGAAAATATTCTTTGGCTTCCCAGTAGATGGTATCATGACACTAGGTATAGGAGAGGAAACTAAGGAACATGACTTTTTACGGTGCCTGTGGTCATGCAGAGTAAAAATAGAGTAGCATCCAGACTCATCCCTTAATCTTACTGACTCAAAAGTCTGAAATTGTTACTGACAGTGCCATATCCCATAGGACAGTAATTGTTAAAAGGTCAGTCTACAGTCCTTGGGTGTCCCTGAAGGCAATCTTTTCAAGGGCGGGGTTCATGGAACCAGATGTTTAATGTTATCAAAGGACTTTCTGCTTCTTGTTGCATTTCTACTAACATACATGACACAAAAAACGATTGTGGTAAATGTAAGCTCAGAAGTGCAGATCAAGACAGTGGGCCAGACTGTATATATATTGTACATCGGCATTAAAGACCATTTTAAAAATCCACTAACTGTACCTAAGACTATCTCACAAAATGGTAATAGTAAGTGTAGACTTTAACATCACACTTTTGTAGTGTTCTGCAGGACTAGAGGAAAATACATAGTACTTACACTCTGTGCCAGAGCACTATGGCTATCTCCAAGAAAATGAGTTGAGTCACTGTGTGACTTGTAAGCTGAGCTAGGCCCATGCTTTCATAAAACATCAGTTGTACTTCAGTGAATGGCAGATTGCTAAGTAGAACACTTGTCAAAATGAACCTCAGGAAAAAGTGACAGGATTTTATTTTCAATGATAAAATTTTAGGTGTCAAGGATATAATTTGAAACAATGAATTCTGTCTGTGAACTTAGTGCCCTAATATTTAAAGACTATTCTGTTGACATGGGTAGTGATGTTTAATAAATGTATTTTAAAGTATAAGTGAAATATTCAAGTATTTGGAAGATCTACATAATTCTGAAAACTGGTTTTCAAAAGACCAGTGTATAATGTTACAAAAGCCCATCCAAGTGGCAGATGAATTTGTGCAAAACTGTGTGAAACGCTCATTGGTACAGTTTCCAAACTCCATGTAATCAAGAAACTGGCTTTGTATAGTTATTTGTTAGTATCTTTTAAAACTCCCTACAAATATTATAAAAGACTTGAAAGTCCTTTTCCATATGTTTTCTTTTCATATTTCTAGTTCAAAATTATGGTGGGAGAGTAATGCAAGAAGGTAGGAATTTTTTTCTTTTAAATCAGATGTTTAAAAGATAACCCATATTTTAAGTAGTGTTATTTCTTTCCATTGGAGAGGGTAATTTTGTTTTACCAATATTTGTAATTTCGAGTGAAATTTCTTTATTTTTCTTTAAATAAATCAAATACCAGTTTTTCACATATATCATAACCCTTATAAACAAATACTTTTAGGGGTTCCCTCCCTTTTTTAAGCACTAGAGACTACTAAAAACCAAAAATTAAAGAATTGCTACTCTAGGGAAAATGCATTGACAAAGTAAAGAAGCAGCTCACACCTGGAATCACAGCACTGAGAAGGCAGTGGCCAGAGGACTGGTCCAGTCTGAGGCTATTTAGCAAGTTGCAGGGAGGAGGGAGTGTAGGGGAGGAGAAAAAGGAGGAAGGAATTGGATTTTATATTGTTCAAATTGTATTCAGCATCTCTGCATTTGACAGTCACAAAAGAGGTGTCTTTGGAATTGACAGTTACCCTAGTTAGATAACAAATATACTCTATAAATTTCAGTCTTTCTCATGCTGTTTCAGCAAGACATGTATTTATATAGTACAGCTTTTTATGTTACTACACTACTGTGCATATTTACTTTGAGTCTAGAAGTCTTTTAGAATTGTAATAAAAATTACTAATAATTGACCACCTTCTTATTTACCGTCAATTTTTCCTTTTTAACTGGACTCTGAGTGGAGTTTTCTGGATTATGACACTGATGAGAATGTGGTATATTGGGTGAAAATGTTGAGGGCAGTTCTGCTTGAGGCCTACTTGCAGGGCTGGTGACTAGAGACTGAAGAGTTCCTAATGTGTTCTTGTTCTCATTTGCAGGATAATGTAGCTTTGCCAAGGATTCAGAAGCTAAGCAGAAATGAGCTTAACATCCTGGTTTTTGGTGAGCAGTGGAGGCACTCGCCACAGGCTGCCACGAGAAATGATTTTCGTTGGAAGAGACGACTGTGAGCTCATGCTTCAGGTGACGTATCGGCCTTCTCTGTATGCACGTACTAAGCTTARCTGGGAATCAGGAGCTGTTTTCTCACAGAACCAGCGCATTCAGTCAGAGGTCAGATAGACTTCTTATAGTTCAGACTTATATTTTCTCATGTCAGTTTGATTAATTTTCACCCTAGTATCATGTACAGTAAATTCTGCATTTTGAGGATTATTTTTTGAAAAATGAAAACTTACAATAGAGAAGTGTGAGAGACAGACAGACAGACAGACAGAGAGATATACATATAGGTATACTCACCCGTATTTGTAAAAAAAAAAAAAAATCCAGTTTTCAAATTCACATTTTAAGTAATAATTTTGTTCATAACRTGTCACATTATGTCCCTTTTTATCATCTAAGTCTTTGGGTTCCTTGTGCAATTTGAGTTATAATAGTAGTAAAGAAAGAAATCCTACAAGGTAGCAGTTTTTAACAGTATGATAGTTAAAACATTAGAAAATAATTCACTGGATATCTGTGTATCAATTTCACAATTTTTAAACAGTATGTACTTTGATACACTCAACAAAATAAATGAATTTAAATGCTCTCAGAATTATAATATGGATATAATACAAAGAGTATTTTAAATATTTAGCTACTTTCCTTATTCAGATATGATGCCAAATTTATGCTGTATCATAACACAGTTTAAATTTCATTTGATCTACTTTTTTTGATTTATCCCTGTATTTATCAGCTGTCTATTAATATTGTATGTATAGCTAAAAATCTTTTTTGTTACTTTAGTATTTCYTTGTAGTTTAATTTTAAGCTAATTTAAAATTTAGCTTAATTTTTTTCTTTTAGTCCCGAAGTGTGGATAAGCAACATGCAGTAATCAATTATGATGCATCAATGGATGAACATTTGGTGAAAGATTTAGGCAGCCTAAATGGGGTAAGTTAGGCAGTACTTTTTACTTTGAATATTTGATTAATGTTAATAAAGTTTCAGTACTTGTTTGTATGTTTTCCTTTTTCTTTAGTTGTGTTTCCCTCTTAATACTTGAAAGGTGCATAGGACATTGAAGTCATATGTAGATGCAGCTAAGGGACAAATAGAGGAAATAAGAAAGGCATTTAATGGTTTGACATGTGATAAAGATGAGACTGAAGTGTAGCTTCAACATGCGCCTGTGGTTAATGTGTGGGAGAACAGGAAAGGTCTGGCAGTGAGAATGTGAAAACTACCTTTGAGCACAAGAGATATGTTCTCTGGCTTATAAAGTAAGAATGAAAAGGCAGATTGGGTGCCAAGTACTGGAGGACCTCCTACAGTCTAGTGCTGGGGAAAAACAAGAGCTCTAGCCGTTTACCTTAACACACATGCTACTTCATCTGAAAACTAGGATTCAGTCTTGCTGCTTTCCTTTTGTCTTTGTAGGTATTGTTTGTAACTGGTAGTTTTTTTCTTATTTCTATCTGCTGTTTCTACATTTTGCAGAATGAAAGTAATCATAGAATATGAGAGAATATTGATGAACTGAATTATTTCAACTTAATTTCCCTGTGGCATTTGAGTGCTGGGAATGGAACCTGCCTCTTCTAGAAGAGACTCCAGTGCTCTTTATCTCTCTAATTCAGTATACTTTTAATACTGTTGTAATTCCAGATTTTTCACCATCAAAATAAAAAGAATTGTCAGAACTAGGGAGAAACAGTGAAGTGCTATTTGTGAGCCCAGTTTTAATTATAACAAGTGGTATAACCTTGGAAAAATTACTTAATCTCCGTGTTCCTCAGTTTTTGAAAATAGAAATAAAATTATACCTTACAGTTTGTTGTAAAGATGAAAATAAGTAAATCATTTTAAACATTTAAACCAATATGCAGTAAACATTCAAAAAGCATTCATTTATTGTTATTATGATTTAATTATTTTTAAAAATGATAGCTAAGACAATTTTACTACTCAGGAACCTATGTACTTTTCAACAAATCCATTGCTGTACATATATTGTTTTTTTAACTGTTTATTCTTAAATTATGTGTATGTGTGTGTGGACATGTGAATGTGAGTGAGGGTACCCACAGAGGCCTGAAGAAAGCTTTGCATCCTCTGGAGCTTAAGTTGCAGTTGGTTTAAGTTGCTGGATGTGTGTTGCTGAATCCGAACTAGCCCTCTACAAGAGCAGCAAGCACTCCTACCCACTGAGCCATCTCTCTTGCCCTCATTATTGTATATTTTACAAAAGTATTTAACCCTCTGTCTTAGCTTATTCAAGCCACTACACCCTCTAAACTGAACCTCAAAATATTACTTGCATTCTTGCTCCTTTTACCCAATCACAAAATATATTCCCAAGGGACCTGAATATATGTTTTTATCACCAGAAAAGTTGTTAAAATAAAGCAGAGATAATCGAAACTAGTTTCCTTGCTGCACTTTGGTGGCCCATGTTGTTGTAAGCTTGTGGAAGCTTCTCCGTGAGAGCCTTATTTACCTTCAGTCCTCCTGCCTCCTCCCTCCACTGAGCACTTGCCCCTGGCCCCTACCATGCCTGTCACATCCCACTCCTGCTCTTGTTACTGCACACAGCCTACATTCTAGCCTAGGCCTATTGTTTGCCTTTTTTCAGACTAGAGTTCTATGAGAACATGAGTTCAGTACCCCCAAAACATAAAAAGTCGGTGTGATTACCTGCTTTGTAATTCCTGTGCTGGGGAGTGAAGACAGGTGATTCTTAGTACTTGCTGGCCAGAAAACCTAGCCAAACTATCCCAGTGAGACACTCTGTCTGAAAAACCAAGATAGATTGTAAAGAACACTGTCTGAAGTTGACCTCTTGTTTCCACAAACAGGAGCACTGATTTGTGTGTACAGTTGTGTGTATAGCGCGCGCACGCATGCACACACACACACACAGACACACACACAAAAATTATTTAGGTTCTTGGGAAATACTTCATGGTTCTCGTTGAATGAATCTGACTGACAGAATGAAAATATCCTAGTTTCTTTTTGTCCTTAGAAAAGAAATACTCTTTCCTCATTGATTCTGGGTGAAAGAAAAGTGAGGTAGAATTGTCCTCATTTCCTGGAGAGACAGAATGATAATTTTGTCTATACTATGATTATATCATTATTGTCATTCTATAATGCTCCTGTCTATTCACTGTATGATTGAGTTTTGCTTTTTTGTTTTGTTTTTTCCTGTCTGTTTGCATATATGCACATTTAAACTGAACTTTTTCAACTGTCCTCTAATAGCATAACCAAAAGAAAAAGAAAAAAGAAAAAAAACCTACAAAGATAATATCTCCAGATGTCTTCTTGGAAAGCTGATGCAATATGTCAGGAATTGCAGTAAGAAACTAAAGGATGACAGGATGATGATTTATATCTCTGTTGCTTTATTCTGTCTGGTCCTTTCACTACCATTAGTAACCATTGAATTCTTGAGATGTGACTAGTCTAAATTCCAAAGGTTTCACACACACACACACACACACACTCACACACACACACACACACACGAAATACCTTATTAATTTTTACTTCTTGAGATAGTATTTTTTAGTATACTGGATTAAATTTAAAATGCATTATCAAAACTAATTTCAATTCTTGTTACAAGCCTACAAAATATTACAAGTAGTGTATATTGTTTGACTGGGAAATTGTAACATTTTTCTTGGATAGTGCTGTTCTAAGTAATTCTGCTATTCGTCTTATTATTTTGGTAACTTTCAGCAGTCACAAATAATTGAGTAAAGATAAAACATCATGATGAAGATATAGAAGAATTCCAATATATAGTTAGAATCCATTCACTAAAATACCATAATGTATCTTAGTTTTAAAAAAGATCCAAAGAACCATTATGATAGTTGTAAAGTAGCCCACAAGCTGGCTTAGGAGATAAAGATGCTTGTTAAGCCTGATGAGCTGAGTTTAATTCTCAAAACTGGTGAAAAGAGAACTAATTCCAGTAAGTTGTCCTGACCTCCACATGTACAGTGTTACACAATGTGTGTATGTTCATTCTCTCCCCCCCCAAAATGAATGAATGAATGAATGAATGAATGAATGAATGAATGAATGAATGATGTAGTGATATGTTTTAAGTAGTGTTTTTCTTTGGAATGAGGTTTTTTGATTTCATTTTAAGACAAATTACAAATGCCAAAATTCAACCTGGTGGTATTGTGCTCTTTGTGTTACCAATAATATTGACAAAAGGTTTAATATGAAATAAGTATCATGTTGTAGAATGCTTAGCATGTTAGGATGCAGTTCACAATAAGTACTTTTGAGTAGTAGGTTGATGAATTTGACTGGAATATGCAATACAGAATAACTTTTCGTTTTCCTTGTAGACTTTTGTGAACGACGTAAGGATACCAGAGCAGACTTACATCACTTTGAAACTTGAAGATAAGCTGAGATTTGGATATGATATCCTTATATAGTTTGATGCATTTATTAAAATGATTAAAAATATTTACTATGCTACAATGTAATATCTTGTTACATAAGAATTAATAATACTGGAGATTTGTGCTTACTGTTTGTCTTTAGTTACCATGTTCCTAAGGATGACCCTGGGAAGCTTGATAATGTTTGCCCATCTCTCTCTGTGGTGCTACTTTACATAATCTGGGTGTTAAAGAATGGAGCACTGAGGAGTACTATGGATGTCTCAAGCACTGTCTGCCTAGGTGAATTACAAGGGCCCAAGTCAGTCTCTTCKGAGGATATGGACACGAACCTGCCTTCGCTCCAGTGCTATGTTGCTCATTTAATTCAGAGTTTAACATATTCTATGTTTTCTGACACGAATATTATATGACTAGGACATTTTCATTTCGTGTGTATTCAAAGTTTTGTTTAAAACTTAGAGTCTAACAACTGGACAATTACATGATTTTACTGTCCTTTAAAGAGTAGTATAAATGAAGCAATAAAGTAAGCAGTAATAAAGCCATTTCTATATGTAGTTAATTAAAATAAAAATATTCCCCATTATACTGCACATTTCTCTTGAGATTTAGTTTTTAAACATTTACTTAAGTTCAGATAATTTAAAATGCTAACATTAGCAATCTGGTAGACTTAGATCATTTTATCATAGAAAGTAGGCTCAGATCACTTAAGTTGATACTCAAATGTACTATCACATTTTACAAAAGATAGAATTTTTAAAGTTTAAAATTTAAACTCCAATAGGTTTATACCACATCTTTTACACTTACACTTGAAAAACTGAAAAGTATATGTTAATTAAATACTTATTTGTTATTTATTTAAATCTTTTAAAAATATGAATGGTGTGGCTGGTGAGACGGCTCGGCTGGTCAAGTTACGTGCTGCCAAGTGTGGCAGCCTGAGCTCAGTCCCCAGGGCCTACGGTGGAAGGGGAGAGCAGTATGTGGTGTGACCRCCACACATGTGCCTGGTATACACCAAAGAAAGTAATGTAAACGTTTTAGATTATACATTAGACAGTAAGAGTTATCTTTAATCAGCTTAAGTGTTATCAAAACTTAAACATTTTGTATATAAGTACCTCCTATAATTAATTTACTATTAGCTGTTTTAAAACAAGAACAAATCCTAAGAAATTCAGCTTTTAATAAAATTTTATAAAGTTACCTTTGAGTTTGGATTCCAGAAGAAACAATAGCATATTCAGTAGAGCACACCTTTAGTCCTAGCTTCTCTGTGSCTGGAAAAGGGAGATGACTTGGGCATGGCGTGAGGACACTGTCAAGAATAGGAGGAAGGCATGAAAGAGGAGTCCCCGTAAGAGGTAGCCCAGACTTTTGCAGATTGCACATTGTAATCTATGAACAGCAAACTAACCTTCCCCTGCCCACAGTCAACTCATAATTCCTCTGAAAATTGTCTGGGGCCTTTAAGTTTTTACCTCCAAGGGGTTCCTCTGAATCACAGTCTGTATTGAGCTAGCGCTGTCATTCAGATTCCCAGGGGGCTCACGTAGTCTCACTGCTCATGTAACATTCCATGCTGAAATGAACATGGCAGAGATCTTATTCCATNGTTAATTAAATACTTATTTGTTATTTATTTAAATCTTTTAAAAATATGAATGGTGTGGCTGGTGAGACGGCTCGGCTGGTCAAGTTACGTGCTGCCAAGTGTGGCAGCCTGAGCTCAGTCCCCAGGGCCTACGGTGGAAGGGGAGAGCAGTATGTGGTGTGACCACCACACATGTGCCTGGTATACACCAAAGAAAGTAATGTAAACGTTTTAGATTATACATTAGACAGTAAGAGTTATCTTTAATCAGCTTAAGTGTTATCAAAACTTAAACATTTTGTATATAAGTACCTCCTATAATTAATTTACTATTAGCTGTTTTAAAACAAGAACAAATCCTAAGAAATTCAGCTTTTAATAAAATTTTATAAAGTTACCTTTGAGTTTGGATTCCAGAAGAAACAATAGCATATTCAGTAGAGCACACCTTTAGTCCTAGCTTCTCTGTGSCTGGAAAAGGGAGATGACTTGGGCATGGCGTGAGGACACTGTCAAGAATAGGAGGAAGGCATGAAAGAGGAGTCCCCGTAAGAGGTAGCCCAGACTTTTGCAGATTGCACATTGTAATCTATGAACAGCAAACTAACCTTCCCCTGCCCACAGTCAACTCATAATTCCTCTGAAAATTGTCTGGGGCCTTTAAGTTTTTACCTCCAAGGGGTTCCTCTGAATCACAGTCTGTATTGAGCTAGCGCTGTCATTCAGATTCCCAGGGGGCTCACGTAGTCTCACTGCTCATGTAACATTCCATGCTGAAATGAACATGGCAGAGATCTTATTCCATRGGACAGAATTATGTTTAACCATTTCATGTTTCTGTGTTAGCTTTACTAGATTGGTGAAATTGTCATGCTTTATTCATATATAAAATTAAGTTTATAGCCAATCTCAAATATTGTACCTTGGAGAGGAAAACTCTGATTAATAACATTTTACCTTAATGGAGAGACAATTTTAAAGCACTGAAAAATAAACTTCAGAATTTATTCACATGATTTATAGATTTAGCCTTGTCTTTCCCAGTACACCTCCCCCAGAAAAAGTTTTAATTTTTAAATAAACTTTAAAATTTTTTTATAATTTACTGACATAAGTAACTGCATTTCTATCATTTTTCTTGATTGGCAAATTGAAAACTACTTGTGAAAATTTATACACCTGAGAAGATAGAGCATCTAAGGTATAAAAGCTGGACCTTCATGTCTAGTTGCTTTTCTATTGCTATAAAGATGCGCCATGACCAAAGCAATGTATAGAAGAAAACATTTAATTAGGGGCTCGCTTATAGTTTCAAAGGGTTCATCTATGACCATTGTAAGCAGGGAGTGTTGCAGGAGCCAGGCAGACCCTGGCCCTGGGACGGTAGCTGAGAGTAAGTTGGTGGCAGGGAGAAGCTGATCCTGGCTTGGCAGCCAATTCATGCAAACCACCACACCACAGCAGTCTCAGATCCCACAGGGGAAGTCTTCTGATTTCCACACATAGAAAACACAAAACATCTGAACATAAGAAACAGGACCCCTGTCATTCTTTCTGAGCTGAAGTCTTAGTTCAGGGGGATACCTTAGAGGAGCCCCGAAGAAAAGACGTTCATGCATCTGTAAGAGGTGACACTAAAAAGTCCTCACAGTAGTCCATATTCATTCATGTTCTCATCTAAAAAGAGGTATCACTGCCAACTTTTTAAATGCTAGCATTTCCATTGAAAAGTAGTTATGCTGTGAATTTTCTCTTAAACTCTTAATTTCTGAGGCAAAAAATCCCCAAAAAACAAAAAACAAACAAACAAAAAACTAGAGCAGTGGTTCTCACCTTCCTAATGCTGCAACCCTTGAATACATACAGTTCCTCATATTGTTGTGACCTCTAACCATAAAATTATTCTCATTGCTACATCATAATTATAATTTTGCTATTGTTATGAATCTTAATGTAAATTTCTGATTTGTAGGATATCTGATGGGGCCACAACCCAAAAGTTGAGATGTACTAGATGATTTTCATTAAATGTTTAGTTATATGAATATTTCTGTGTAACAGCAAATATGCATATGAAAAAAAGAGAAATTCTACAATTCAGAGTCATAGGACTGACAAGAAACTTCCATACAGGATTCAGTAACTAGATTCTTTGAGATCATGGGATTCCATTCACTTACCAAAGTATTTGTTGCAGAACAGAGATTAATGGAATTGAATAGAGTTGTTTATAGGTCAAAGGAGTTCTGTTCATAAGTTGACTGATTTTATTACTCACCCCCCACCACACACATACACATATACACCACGCTGATTACAGTTTTCTACCCTTGAAGTGATTGATGAATGCTTTGAATTAGTAAAGGATGGTAGTAGAATTTAGTACATAATTATAAAATTGCTTTCATTGTAAGGTTAAATTATGGTAAGAAATAGGACCTCTAGAGGATTGATCTCTAATAAGAAGCCTTGTTGTTTAGGCATAATAATGAAAGCATTCATTCTATCTAAGCACTTGTTCTTGTGTATAGAATCATTGTTTGATAATGTAACATGACCTTATTGCAGTACATGGAGGGAAGGGGAGAGTGTGGTTACATATGGACCCAAATTATAGCATTCACTTTCTTTGTATTTGCAAAGTGAACCTCATTTTTATCAAAGTTCATGAAAATCTGAGTAGTCAATCCCTCAGGATTTGCTTTTGAGTATTGACTCATGAGGTATTTTTCATTTGGTCCTGTCATATTGTTGCTAATGAAAATTAAAAATGTTTGTGTTCTAATTCTTTGAAGGTCAGTATTACCTAAGATAATAAATATTTATTAGATTTTTAAAGGTTAATTATTAATGGTAAGTTATTTATTTTAACTATTTTTGTTATTAAAGGGAATATTCCAGGCTCAGGCTACATTCCAGGTACTCTGTGGGCTACCAGGAATATCTCAAATTTAAAAACAGACTAGAGACCTGGTCTATAAAAATTTTTTTGCTAAGTCTGGAGCTGTGGTTCAGTGGTAGTGTGCATGCGTAGCATATGTGGGGTCCTGGGTTTAATCCCTAGCACTGTACAAATAGATTATAAGTATATGATAGTAATTCTATAAGTTACTCTTGAAGTAGGACCATTTCTAAATGATATTTGATGACCTTTTTGAATTTTTCACTTTATTAATTTTTGATTAYTTTATTTATTTACATTTCAAATGTTGCTCCTCTCCTAGTCCCCCTCCAAGAGTTCTTCACCCCATTTTCCCTCCCCTTTGCCTCTGAGAAGGTGCCCCCTACTCCCTGGGGGCATCCCCTTTTCCTGGAGCATCAAGTTAGAAGCACAGTGACCAGAATTTTGGGAGTTACGTTCTTCCTTAGCTCTGTTTACATACAAATCTCTTCACTGTAGTACGAGGAGAGATGAGGGTCCCTGAAGAAGCTCTTAAGGTAAGCATTTATTTATCCTTGTTGCCAGCCTTGTTACTAGACTTGACTTCATTGATGAAAGCTTCACTTTGATTTTAAATGTTTTATAGCATGAGAAGTTTACCATTCAGCTTCAATTGTCCCAGAAATCTTCAGAATCAGAATTACCAAAATCAGCAAGTGCCAAAGGCACAGACTCAAAAGTGGAGGCTGCAGCAGAAGTGCCACACAGAGCCACAGAAGCTCTGAAGTCTGAGGAGAAGCCTGTGGGTGAGTGGTCCGCTCGGTCTGGAGAACGGTCTACAGCAGCCCCACCTGTGGGTCTCTACAGAGGGAGGGAGGAGAGCGGAAGCACACACACCACATCAAGTTGGTACCTGCAGAAACTGACTGGAAGCACCTAGAAAGCAGGCAGCTGATGTTCAGAGTGTGAAGTCCCAGGCAGAAGAGAGTGTTGCTTAGGGTGAGACTTCCAAGCAAAAACAACAACAAACTAAAAAATAGAAAGGTAGTATCATGTTGCTCACAACATGCAACAGAAMCTGACTGGGGAAATTGAGGCAGTTAGCTGCCGTCCACAATTGAACGGACTCCTGGTGCCCCAGAGCCCCAGAGCCAAGTTTCCAGCTTCTCTCTTTCTCTGCAGACACCTGCATATTAGTGGATAAACAATAATAATCTCTGTGAAAATAATATCTTAGTTGTCCTCAAGAACACACGTTGTACTTTTAGGCTGTTTTGTTTCTCTCTCCCTGTATACAGTTAAGGGGACTAACCCACCCAGACCTTGGAGGACACTTGGAGACCAACATGCTTGGGGTCTAACATGGGGCTTGCTCTGTTCCACTTCCAGAGTTAGCTTCTCACTGAGCTCCAGCAACACACAATAGTTGTCAATATAACATATATTGCAACAGTATAACTTCTTTGGAAATTTTTGAAGTTATACTCAGTCTTAAAGAAATATTTTTTTGTTCTCCATACCCCTATCTATACATGCATAAAAATAATGTATACTAGTGAATAATTCCAGAGTACATTTTAATATAGCCAGTTTACCCTAGAAAACATTGACAACTATGTCTAAGTGTACCCCATATCTTAAATATCTAAGGAAAGTAGTTTCAGTATTTGAAGGAAATAGTTTAAAACTGTAGGTTATTATTTTATATTGTCTATATTTCTCTGAATTATAAATGAAATAAAAGGGAAATTTTTAAAGACTATTTTTATTTTTCTATGTGAATGCTCTATTTACATATATACCTATATGCCAAAAGAGGGCATCAGATCCCAGTATAGATCATTATGGGCCACCGTGTAGGTGCTACAAATTGAACTCTGGACCTCTGGAAGAGCAGTCAATGCTCTTAACCTCTGAGCTATCTCTCTAGCTGGCAAAAGGGAAATTTTTAATAATATTGCATCATCCATTTATCATCTAATGCTTACAGTGTTAATAATTACAAAGATACTTTACATACAAAATCCCTTCAAGTAACAACTGTATTAAATTGATAAACAGTACATTTGCTGAAACTTAAGATTTGCTAACATTGAGCGAGCACAAATGTAGTTACTATCTAATATCCATTGTGTCATTTCTCATACCAAAATTTGCTTTAGTTTCATCTTTTATATATTTAGACTTAATGACATTCCAGATCAGACTGATTTTATTATTYCCTTAGTAATTACTGTGTAAGACCAACAAAATTCTTCTACCTAAGACACTTCTGTCTAAATACTCAGTGATCCTTTTTTTACAGTTACAGATCWMRGTTATATATCAGAGAACCCCCTAACACTTAACAAAAAGCTGTTGTCACACATAACAAGTTGCATTATTTAGTCATTGCCAATGTGCATTCACTTAATCATGCCCAGTTCTGTTTAAGTTATACACAAATGCTACATTGCTGAAACTAGAGTACGTTTAATCAACTAAGTAAATTTAACATCACATAAAATATATTGTCTTGTCTCATCTGCTTTAGAAGGATATTTTTTTACCCACTTCTTTTTAGATGTCTCTGCTATGCCCCGAGGCACTCCATTATATGGGCAGCCATCTTGGTGGGGGGATGACGAGGTGGAGGAACAAAGAGCTTTCAAGGCCAATGGCAAGCCTGAGGAAAAAAGTCATGAGCCTGGAACTTCAGGTAAAATACCTCAATGGCTATGACATCAGATTCTTATTGGGCAAGTATTTATAGTCTAAACAAAAGTCACTGTACTCTGAAAAATGATCTATACTATAGCTTCATTCTTAAAATGGCTTTGCACCTGTAGTGTATTATGAGTCTTCGATAAAATACTAAATACAGTGTATATAATACAAAATCTTGTTATGTTTTTGTTTATGAAATTGCTCTTAAAAACAGGTTAATAGTATTAACTGGACATTTTAAATATTTCAAAATGACCATTACAATGAATTTATAAAAGTAGTTACATATGAGTTACATGTTTTTACTTGACTCATTCTCATATATTCATTATAAAATAAAATTTCTGTTGCATTCAGAAMTATGATACAAAGTTATAAGTTTTTTAAAGTCCTAGCATGCTTATTTTATTGAGATAAGATAGCAGTATGATTCAAGAGTTCAACAGCCAAAGGCTAGAGTCAGTTATGGTTTTGATCCTCACATTAGTAACTAAGGAACATGTTCTGTTCTTGGTGGTGTACTTAAGTGGTGACCAGTATCTAGAAAAATCAAGATTTCCAGGATTAATGGAGATATTGTCGCATAAAGTTGAAAAGACATCAGAACTGATGGAGCCAGTTTGTTTAGTAACAACAGATAAGGATCTAAAACTGGAGGAATTAAGTACAGACACCAAGGATCAGTTTGAAAAAGTAAGCATGACAGTTTTCTTAGCTAGAGAATTATGAACATTCTGGTTTTTGGTGTAGTCTACTTAAATCGGCATACAAGTCTAAAAAAGCTGTCAACAATCAATAGGTCCTAGGATGCTGAACTTGGCAAATAACTCTCCACAGCTTTCTTGTTTCTTTCCCAATGCTTTTTCTTTATATTATTAAATATGCCTTCCTGCCATGTTAAAGACAGAACTACTGCCTGATACTATGTAGGAAAAGAATGTACTGGCTCCCTACATGTTTCCTCTCATAGTTGTACAGTGCAACCGACAGGATTGTCAGCTAGCCTTGCCACCTCTGCCTCGGTATCCACAGTACCCTCACATTCAGAGCTGCTGCCACCAGCATTCAAAGTTATACAGTGTTCGATCAAACTAGCAAAAAAGAACAAAACTTGTGTACAGAAGACATCCTGGGATTTGGAAGAAGACCTTTTCCCAAAAATCATCAACACATCTCTCATTAGCTTCTCACAGATTCAGAAAGTCACTTGCTGTTCTAACCAGTCTCTGGCAGTGCATATGAGATTATCACTATAAAACCCTTTCTCCCCTTGAAGCATGGTGTGGAGGTTTTTGTCCCTAGGGCATATGAGCATTGTCACAGAAAAGTGATACTAGAAACTGTTGAAGTTCTTTTGGGAGTTTCTTTAGGAGGGAGAAACAGGAAAAGGATACCAGAAGTCAGTTAAGAATATCTGCTTTATTTTTTATTTTCTTCTTCTCTTCATTTTATATATTACCTACTTCCGTGTCTTTCTTTCCACTGCTGAGTCATAATTTAAGTTTAAGTTTCAACCTCATTTCTATAAACTATACATAGTAAATATGAACTGATCTTCTGTTCCAAAACAACCACAGTGACTTTGTTTTGCCTGCCAAGTAGAATTTGAACTTTTTGATTACTGATGCACCTTGTATCTCATTATTATTGTCTCAGTATTATCTCCCTTTGTACTCCCACATAAATTGTGCTTAATTCCTGTCTCCTCCCACAATATGCATGGTGTAAATTACTAAATGACACTATACTTCTGGTATGTAATACTGCTTCATTCACTATTTTTGCATAAATCTTGACTAAACTCTAAATTCCTTACTTCAAATTCCATATATTCTAACTTCATTTTGCACTAGAGCTAATTACCTGATATGTGGAGAGTGAGGCTATATAACCAATTAGATGGGTTAGAAAACATAGATCAATTTAACTATTGCACTATTCTGAAAATAATTACATTGTATTGAAAATTAAGGAAATTTTAACATTTAAAAAATATTAAAATTCTGAGGTACATAACTTGTAAAATCTAGTGGTCATGCCTATGCCCGGTAAAAGAGTAGAAGCCTGACAGGGCGGCCCGCACTCCGTCTCGCTGTCTCTGTTCATCTCTTCCACGTGCTTTGTATGCACATCATCATCATGGCAATATCTAAAGAAAGCAGTTACTGCTATTTTTGCACATTTTATAGATAAAAGAGTTGAGACAGCGATGTTGGTTTACTTACCAAAGACAGCACTATTCATGAGATTCCCAAGATAAATACACCCAGTTCTCATACAGCAGATGCAGAGCATGCTTCATTTGACTTTGAATTTGAGGGAAAGTAACTGTTAATGACCATGTAACAGAATTAATTTCTGATCAGTTCTACAAATAAAACCATAGTTAAACCCTCTCTCAAATGTGGATGATGGATGGATGGATGGATGGATGGATGGATGGATGGATGGATGGATGAATGGATGGCGCCAGCCAGGCACCCAGCYACCCAGCCAGCCAACCTGAGCTACATAAGCACTATCTCAAAATAAATAAGCAAAACAAAACCAAAAACAAATATATATTGTTAGCTGCTAATGTCTTCTAGTTTATGCACATAGAATCAATTCTAGCTTAGTAAATTCTTGATAATTGAGGTTGATTACAAAATATTAGTACAAACAAATACTATCTCCTGTAGTTTAATTTGGTTTAAATAAAAATAAATGTGAATAGAAATTAACATCAAATTCATGAACACCAGAGTATGTTTCTAGCAATGTTATGAGAGATTAAAGCTGTTTAACTTTTCTAACATGATATTAAAATTCCTTAGTAATTATTCTAGTATGAATTTCAAAAGGACCACTTGTCTTCAGAAAAGTGAATATGTATTCACATACTAAAATTTCCACATATTCTAATTTTATAACTGAGTTATTGAAAAATTAAACCATTTGTCATAAGTCATTATGGAATATCTATATCACTACCTTCTTACAGAAAGCTAAGAACAATTCAAGTTTTTCCTTTATTACTGAGAATCATCATTGTTAAGTTATTGAACAATCATACCTTACAGTAGTGTTCTCCAGAGCCTGAACCTCTCAGGCTCTGAATATTGAGTGCCACTGAGATACCATGTTTTCAAGGCCAATATCTGCTCTTGATTGTCATTGTACCTCTCTGCTTGCTTAATAACTTCTCTGAGATACTTTCACTTTTCACTGGTAAGCCCAATAGAGTTAATTTTWAAAAAAGCAATTTTTACTTTGTGTATTTCTATTCTTAAATATTCTCAGCCTTTTGCATATTTTTTTGACAGTATAAACATGGCTATCGTGTTTATTACTATTTTAGCCCTATATCCTCTATTATCTTAATGGCTATCGTGATTATTACTATTTTAGCCTTATATCTTCTATTATCTTATATATCTTATATCTTTTATACCATACCCCACATAYTTAATGACAAGACTATTGTTCTCATTTTTACATAACAAAAGATTGTGTTTTATGATTTCACATTTAATATCTGATAATGGCATCATTATAACACCTAATGAATTATACGGAATATATATTTATATTTGTATATATATACAGAATATATATATTTGAAGATATTTCAGAAGACTAAATACTTTGTGTAATTTTCAAAAAATGATTGAAAACAGCTTCTTCGCCTGTATTACCTTTGCTCCCCAATAAATTGTAAGATTTGCTATGAATCTGCTTAAAATAAATTTGATATTTGAGCCTTAGGGAAATTATTTCAATTTAATTCTTATAAGATTGTAGGCTATCTTGGTAATAGTCTTTTATTTCTCCTACAAAGGATACCTTAATCTTCACCTTCTTTCTTGTACATCTGCACTACCTAATATCACCTGTTGGAACCATCTTGTCACACCTGTGTGCAGTGTCCTGCTCAGTGGAGGAGCTTTTAGAGTGTTCTGTGTCTGCCTGTACCCCATGCCACTATTCAGCTTTCACCTGTTTCCCTTGGGCTTTGTACACATTCTGCTGTACAGAGATGCAAACTAAGTTTCTTCCAGACTTACTGGCTGACAACAGAATTTTCTGTTTCTGCATTGTTTCTTTCATACTGCTGCTTGGATGGCCATGCTGCAAGCAATCCACATGTCTTATCACTAACCACTTTTTCCTAATAATGTGTGTCAACTCCCAAGCTTCCATAATACCAATTTTGTCCTATAGTGGGGTCTCTGAACATTATAATTGAGACTGGTAAGTGGAAATGTTAATTCCAAAGCATCGCTTATGTATTTATTTCATATCTCCATCTTCATTTGACTACCTCCTCACTATTAAAGCCCTACATTCTCAAATGGTTCAAATAGCCCATTCTGGTGACATGTTTAGGTAACTTCTGCTTTTTCTATCAAACTGTGTTTATGTATGTGTTTGTCTAGACATGTGTGTAGGTACACAGCATCTCCATCTATACTTTAGTTCTTTTTCACNAAAAAAGCAATTTTTACTTTGTGTATTTCTATTCTTAAATATTCTCAGCCTTTTGCATATTTTTTTGACAGTATAAACATGGCTATCGTGTTTATTACTATTTTAGCCCTATATCCTCTATTATCTTAATGGCTATCGTGATTATTACTATTTTAGCCTTATATCTTCTATTATCTTATATATCTTATATCTTTTATACCATACCCCACATAYTTAATGACAAGACTATTGTTCTCATTTTTACATAACAAAAGATTGTGTTTTATGATTTCACATTTAATATCTGATAATGGCATCATTATAACACCTAATGAATTATACGGAATATATATTTATATTTGTATATATATACAGAATATATATATTTGAAGATATTTCAGAAGACTAAATACTTTGTGTAATTTTCAAAAAATGATTGAAAACAGCTTCTTCGCCTGTATTACCTTTGCTCCCCAATAAATTGTAAGATTTGCTATGAATCTGCTTAAAATAAATTTGATATTTGAGCCTTAGGGAAATTATTTCAATTTAATTCTTATAAGATTGTAGGCTATCTTGGTAATAGTCTTTTATTTCTCCTACAAAGGATACCTTAATCTTCACCTTCTTTCTTGTACATCTGCACTACCTAATATCACCTGTTGGAACCATCTTGTCACACCTGTGTGCAGTGTCCTGCTCAGTGGAGGAGCTTTTAGAGTGTTCTGTGTCTGCCTGTACCCCATGCCACTATTCAGCTTTCACCTGTTTCCCTTGGGCTTTGTACACATTCTGCTGTACAGAGATGCAAACTAAGTTTCTTCCAGACTTACTGGCTGACAACAGAATTTTCTGTTTCTGCATTGTTTCTTTCATACTGCTGCTTGGATGGCCATGCTGCAAGCAATCCACATGTCTTATCACTAACCACTTTTTCCTAATAATGTGTGTCAACTCCCAAGCTTCCATAATACCAATTTTGTCCTATAGTGGGGTCTCTGAACATTATAATTGAGACTGGTAAGTGGAAATGTTAATTCCAAAGCATCGCTTATGTATTTATTTCATATCTCCATCTTCAYTTGACTACCTCCTCACTATTAAAGCCCTACATTCTCAAATGGTTCAAATAGCCCATTCTGGTGACATGTTTAGGTAACTTCTGCTTTTTCTATCAAACTGTGTTTATGTATGTGTTTGTCTAGACATGTGTGTAGGTACACAGCATCTCCATCTATACTTTAGTTCTTTTTCACCTTGATTTTTCCTGCTTTGTCTTTTTCTTTTCTTTTCTTTTTTTCTTTTGGCTTTGCTGCTGTTCACCKTGTATCTCCTGATGCTATTGGAGCGTAGTCAAGACCATTTCATGTCTGTGACTTCTGTATGTCATACAAGTGCAGTTATTTTCATCCAGACTGTTATCTGCCTTCTGATTCTCAGAATAGTAATGGTCATTGCCAATGGCACTTATGCTACCTGCTTCCAAATATTTTGAATTTTCTCTCCTTTTTCTCATTAGGGTGCAGCATAGATGCCAAGCACGTAGAGGAACAGTCTGCAGCTGCAAGTGAAGAAGCACTTTTTCCTTTCTGTAGGGAACCAAGTTATTTTGAAATTCCTACAAAAGAATTCCAGCAGCCATCACAAATAGCAGAGAGCACCATTCATGAGATTCCAACAAAAGACACACCAAGTTCCCATACAGCAGGTGCAGGGCATGCTTCATTTACCATTGAATTTGATGACAGTACGCCAGGAAAAGTAACTATTAGAGACCACGTGACAAAATTCACTTCTGACCAGCGCCACAAGTCAAAGAAGGCCTCTCCAGGAACTCAAGACTTGCCAGGAATTCAGACAGGAATGATGGCACCAGAAAATAAAGTAGCTGACTGGCTAGCACAAAACAACCCTCCTCAGATGGTGTGGGAAAGAACAGAGGAGGATTCCAAGAGCATTAAAAGTGATGTTCCTGTGTACTTGAAAAGGTTGAAAGGTAAAGTGACCTTCAGAGATTCCTATTATATCATAAGTTACCAGACAGACTGCTGTTAATTATATAGTGAAAAATATCTTTTTCAAAATTTACATTTAATTTTATAGCTCAAAAGCAAACAACATTGTTCATGTCCAGATTTTTCATTCATATTATCCTTTCTTCGTTTTCTTGCCAAAACCACATTGATTTGGGGATGGCATGTTACTTATGTCATTTAATATCTTTACCTGTAGAAATACGAAATCTATTAATTATACAAAGCAGAATTTTCCAGAAAATAATTCCCATCATTTTCTTGATTTAAAGAAAGGATATGATCCTGCACAGATTTTTTTTCTTGGTTTTGGTTTTAGTTTTGGTTTTTGGTTTTTGGTTTTTGGTGTTTTTGTTTTTGTTTTTGTTTTTGTTTTTGTTTTTTTTTTTTGAGAGAGAGAGGGTTTCTCAGTGTAGCCCTGGCTGGCTGTCCTGGAACTCACTCTGTAGACCAGGCTGGCCTCAAACTCAGAAACCCCCCCCTACTCCCCCCCCACCTCTGCCTCCCAAGTGCTGGGATTGAAGGCGTGCGCCACCACTGCCTGGACCTAAAGAAATGATATGTACAGGTTTTTTTTTCTCTGTATCATGCTTTCAATATAGTATCATTTCTAGGTTTTGAAAACAAAATAAAGCTACTTATATAGACAGAAAATTCTGTTTACACTAGAAAGCCACATTACTTATGGAGTGCTTCACACTATAAGCTGTTTGCAGAAACTTCTTACAAAACAGATGCTTTCAGTTTAGTACATTTACTAGGTATTTACAACTCTAATGTAAATTTGTGCTATCAGTTGTAATTTGATGTTCATTTGTGGACATTAATCATATTATACAGTAATATTAGCTATTGCATATACTTTATTCAACACTTAGTTACAGTCATTGCCTGTACATTGATTGTAGCAACTAATCAACTTTCTTCCCACTGGTTTTRTGAATTGAATTTATTTTGGAATTTGTGTTACTCTGTCTTGTGTTTTAATACACTGTAAATAAGGGAATGGTTTTGAACAAATGATTGTGAATTTGACAGTTCTGTGGCTTTTATGGGGAGAAGATGAATTCTATTTTAAAAACTGCTTTTGGGAGCCAGGGAACATATATAGTCTACTGTATTCCTTAACCCTTCATCTGGGACTTCAACATATGCTATTATCTAGTGACTTCATTGTTAATGACAGGACTGACACTGGCTTTAATTATAGTGATCAGCAGTCACCTGGCAGACGATTGAGTTCTGATTGTGATATATTAACTCCTGCTAGTTGATGTATATATCATAGTTGAATCATATGCATGCAAATTTTAAAGATAACATATGTAAAATGACCATTAATATAAATTTGATGAAAAACAGTGATTAGCTAGTAGTATATCAGAGGTAGTATATTCCCTGAAGATGAGTCTTCTTAAAACTCATATGCTTACTGAATAGATGAAGGATGAATTGAAAAGTTCCTTTAGGAAGATTCCATTGAAAAATCTTTGTTAAGGAGCTGGAGAGGTAGTTTCGCAGTTAGGACCCAGGTTTAACTTTCCGTGCCCATATGGTAGCTCCAGGCCGTCCGTAGAGAGGGGATGCAGTGTCTTCTCTGACTGCTGCAGGTCCCGGTGCTCACAGGGTAAATTCACACRCATGCAGGCAAAGCACTCATAGGCATAAAATAAAACGATACTTAGAAGAATCTTTGAAAATCCTTTTATGGCAGTATAATTGTTATTTTTTTCTGTATTAACAATTATTCTTAATCCGTTATTTTAGTATATTCTCTGCTCTTCACCAAGACCTATTTGACCCTAATTAAAAGTAGAATCATTAATATCCACATGAACACTSTCTTTATACTGATCAGGGTATATATTTTAAATTTTGCCAAAATTAGTCTAATCACTATTGACCTTGAATTATTTTTTCATATTTGACATTAGCCTATTTTGAAAGCCATCCAAAAAAACCCTTTCCCAGCAATAACTCACTTTGTATCCCAAATAGAGCCATGTTATTTATTTCTCCATACTTATTTACAAATGACATTTCACTTTCTTCAAAATTCAGAGCTGCTACCAATAAATAACAGTTTCCCACTAGCTTATGAAAGGGAAGCATTCAGATTTTGAATAAATGGAGATAGATAGTAACAATTTATCAAAACTTGGACTTTTAGCAACTATGAAAATCATTTGATATGAGATCTAGATAGATAGATAGATAGATAGATAGATAGATAGATAGATAGATAGATAGATAGATAGATAGATAGAAAGATAGATAGATGCCTTGCTCCTACAAGAGTAAAGTGCATGCGCTTTGGGACAGTGAGGAAAATAATGTTCACAAAGCCCATACACTTTCACCCTTTAGGAGAGTTGCAGCTTTCTTTATACCAACTTCTCACGAAGTATAGCCAAGCGACTGAGGGGCAGTAAGTGAACGTCTATATTCAGGTACAGTTAGTGATCAACTTGGGTAAGAAGCATGCTGAGMATTTCCTCGTGGTCTTTTTTTGCTGAGTAGAAACWTAAGATTGCAACTCTGATCTGATAATGCCTCAACTTTTCTCCTTGGGTAATACACAGAAGCACTAGAMGGACTAGTAATTTTCTAAGAATGAAAATGACTAACCTCCAACAGATTAATAACAGGAAAAATAAGAAACTGGTGTTTTTCATTAAAAATTCTGAATGTAAGTTTATTTGGYATAACAGTAAAGGGAATATTAGAGCTTGTTCTTTTGAACCTTAACAAACTGAATTCCTATTCACTTTATCCAACACAATATGTTTTAAACAGTGCTATAATAAAATGTGTCTCTAAACTCGTAGTTACATCTCTGTTTGGTTTTCATATACTACCCTTGATTCCTAAATTAATTATCATGGCAGAGATTCCATTAATTAAGCACATCATTTTCTTTTCATAGTACTTTTTGCATAGTAAATAATTTGCAGAGTTTACATTTGTAGCATTTGATTTTTATGTTAATCTGTCACTTTGAATCTGCCTTATCTTTACTGTATTAGTGTCCTCTGTATGTGCTTCTGATTTTCTACACAGAATTGTTTTTTTCTCTACTATATCATGTCTTTCTTGTGTACAGGAAACAAACATGATGATGGTACACAGAGTGATTCAGAGAATGCTGGGGCACACAGGCGCTGTAGCAAGCGTGCAACTCTGGAGGAACATTTACGGCGCCATCACTCAGAGCAGAAAAAGAAGGTCCAGTCTAATGAAAAGCATCAAGACCAGGCTGCTGTAAGTCCAACTGCTTTTATGATTGCATTCTTTGATGAAGATCATTCCAGAAAGAGAAGGTCATATTCTTTTACTCAAAGTTCAGGAATCTTATGTCAGGAAACTACTTTCTCAACACCACATACAAAACTTGAAAAAGCAAAATCTCCACCAGCAGATGCCAAAGTGGTTTCTTTGTCTTTACAGACTAGCTCTACGCATCACAGAGGGGGGCATGGTGTTCCACATGGGAAATTGTTAAAACAGAAATCAGAGGAGCCATCGGTGTCAATACCCTTCCTACAAACTGCATTATTAAGAAGTTCAGGGAGTCTTGGGCACAGACCAAGCCAGGAGATGGATGTAATGTTAAAAAATCAAGCTACTTCTGCCTCTTCAGAAAAGGATAATGATGATGACCAAAGTGACAAGGGTACTTATACCATTGAGTTAGAGAATCCCAACAGTGAGGAGGTGGAAGCAAGAAAAATGATTGACAAGGTAAATAATTGAAATTTGAGTATGATGGTAGATGTGGGGGGCTGTTGACTCTTGGGCCTTATTGGAGAGCTGGTGTGAAATGTTCTCATGCAGTAGGTGGTGTTGGACTTCGGGGCTTTGTTAGGCACCTAGAAAACCAATAGCAAGAACAGAGTGTTTCCTGCTCTMCTTTTCACTTTCTTCTGAGTTTTCCTCAGTTTTAGTCTTCTACACTTAAACTACCTGGGCCCTTTTAAGGAATATAAATTTCCTTGACTTTAAAACTATTGTCCTTTTGTATTTATTTCTATTAAAATTGAACAAAGAAATAGATTTCTGTATGCATATAAATGCTAACTGGTTTCTACCTACTAATTTCATTTTGGGAGCAGATGAAGAAGCATTTGCTTTGATTAGCTTTACCCATATTTTGGTTGTTTCTCTTCACTACTATCTGTGATGAAACCAGAGCAAAATCAGTTTTTATCTGTTTTTTCATTTTAGTCAGGCTTATTCCAGTCCCAGTCCTAATGATTTCTCTATATTTCAAATATTTCTTTGATGATACTTGTTTATTTACATGCTGATTGTTGTATGATTTATAAAGTACTTCCCAATTTGTTATGATAGTAAATAGTGGGCCTTAGAATGAGCTATTTATTTTACCACCTGGAAAATAGCAACCTAAGTTTGACTAAATATTAATCTCTAGTTTAAATTTTGTTATTGTAAATAAGCTCATGAGTGAACAACATTGATATCACTTAAATAGCTAATACATACATATTGCATCAGAGTCTATGTTGAAAAACGAAAGAACACAAATGTGGTTTGTGTGTACATTAACATTTAGAATATTCTAATTTCAAGAATCATCCATCAAAGAATGACTAAGATCTAACCCTCTGGGATGCAGGCAAAAATAGTATGACTATGTTCACTTTTAATTCTTAATATATTATTTTTATTTTAGAATTTGTTCTATAGATTTGCAATGCACTCACTGATATACATGTACAATTTTTAAACATAAATGTATTGAGTCTAATTTTCTACTGTTAGAAAGTCATGCATGGTATAATGCATGACTTTTAGAGGCCTGTTAGTCTTGAAAATAAGTGTTATATGTAAGCAGTACTTTTACCATTGTTAAAAAAAAGAAGTATGGGCTTTAAAAAGCCATAGACAGATCACTCCACAGTTGATTAATATTTTTCCATTAAATATTATTTTATGGTTATATATAATATATTCATTAAGAACATGACTGTTTGCAAGCATCTGGAATTAAGTGTATAAACTATATGTTCTGTTTATCTTCTTGTGTTAAATCAATCTCTTTAAGCTTAAATGTCATTTATTTAAGAAATTAAGACTTTTTTTAGGTTCATCAGGAATTCAAAAAACACATAGGAAGCTTGCCATGCCATATAGCTGTATGAAGAAGACCTCTTAATGACTACTTTTTATACTAGTCATCTCTACATAAGACTGTCTACCCAGAGTCTGGCAAGTCCCAGAAGTTCTTTCAGCACTAAAGCGGTTAAATAAAAAATCAGGGTGGACATAATAGTACAAGGGACAAGCCTGGCCTGGGCAGTGTGCAAGAAAGAAGACATTTCTACACATRGGCCTGCTTAGGAAAGTGATAGGCAGTGGGGAGTTCATGGAGTCTGGTCATTAGTTGTAGTCTAAAATTACCATGTGCATCGTTTTCATTCTCAAGGAGAATGGAGAAACCCAAGATTTTAGAGCAAGGACCATAAAAGAACAGCATTATGCAACTGAATGGCTAATTCATCCATTCTTCAGTTGTATAAACCAGAAAAAAAATTAAACCCAAGATTGCTTCAGAAAAAACAAGAGTCAYTCCATTGTCATGTGACTGCCACAGTAAGAGAGCTGGTTAAAGCTAGAAGCTGAAGTCAGGCTAACTTAATATAGGCTTTGCTAGAACACACATGGAGAACTGGCTTTAGACATCTGAAGAAGATGAAGTGATGGATGGATGAATGCAGAGAAAATAAAGAGCAAACATAGCTTTGAAAGAGCTAGAGTAGTAAACAGATGCGCTCAGGCGTCTATAGCACCCTTTACAGTTGAGTATGTACGATAGAAGTTGGAGCAGCTGTTATCAAACTAAATTTGTTTCATCTGCAAAACTCCCATATAGCTTTATTTCCTTTACTATTCTATCGTAGTTTCATTGATAGTGTGCCAGACTTTGTATGAGGAAAAGATTATTCAAATTGAAAATACTGTGTATTCTTTGTCTCAAGAAGTACATGTTTAGTGGGATATACGTACAAATAAAGTTATACGTTGAATGCTTTGAGACGTGTAACATGTTGAAGGAATGTTTCAGGTTAAAATCTCTTCAGCAAAGAATTTGTCACTTAGTTTAAATAGTTAAAACTGTCTAAATGGGTCTGTAGACACTATGATCTTGTTGCATTTTAGTCTTAAGCATAATTGTTGCTGTACTAGTTCTATGGTTCTGTCCTTATTCACCTAAGTGGGGAAAGAACTGTAATCTAAGTGGGGACAGAACTGTCCTCAGTATTCTCAAGGAATGCTGGATTTAACTGTCAGCTGAGTGAATTTTGCAACATATATAGAGATAAAAGGATAAAAGAGTTTTACATATATATATATATGCATGCCAGTCTTAATCAGAAAATGAAGGGCAAGAGTAGCCAGGTTAAGATATTATCAGTAAAGGAGAAAGAAAGGCTTGTCAGAGGACCACAGTTAATTTTGCAAAGAGAGAACTTACAAGTTAAAAAAAAGAAAACAAAGAATTCAAACTATTTTGATTCAGGAAGAAGCATGAAGAAAAAGATGAGAGTTATGTGGTACCTCATTTCTAAAATGAAAGTAAAATTCCTATAACATAAAATTAGATATTTTAGTCATTGAGAATGTGCAGTTCAGTTACTATTCACCTATAATTCCAGTACTTGGTAAGCTGTGGCAGAAGGATGATCAGTTGAAAGTCATTTCAGAAGTATCTTTGAAGCTGTGGTACATTCATACTGTTGTGTAAAGATGGCACTGTCTAATTTCAGAATGTGTAGCACTCTAAAAAGAAATTGCACTTAAGTATGTTTTTCCCTATTGTTCTGACACCTTAGCAACTATCTGCTTTCAGTCTCTCTGCATTTACTTAGTCTGGATATTTTATATGAACAGAGTCATTCTATATGTGACCTTTAATGACTGGCTACTTTTACTTAGAATATTGTCTTGAAGATTCATCTATGTTATAGCATACTATTCTACTTCATTCTTTAATGTCACTGAATCATAAATCATTCTGTTATAGAAACTTTTATCTAATCATCCATTGACAGATGTTGAGTTTGAGTCTATTTTTGACTATTGTAAATGATGCCATGAATAAGAGTGTGAGTCTGTATTGTGGCTTGCAAGGTAGCTCAGCTGTTGAGAGCACTGGCTGTTCTTCCAGAGGACCTGGATTCAATTTCTAGCACACAAACAGCAGCTCACAACTGTACCGCCAGTTCCAGAGATCAAGTACCCTCATACAGACATAATGTGCAGGCAAAACACAATGTGCATAAAATAAAAATGAGAAAAAAACAAAAAGACTTATCTGTATGTATATGTATAGTACAATGAATGGTAAATAATCTTTCCTAACCTCTTTCTGAACTC
>BDUI01000667.1:146267-156566 GCA_002335545.1 Apodemus speciosus | reverse complement strand
CAGGGATTCCATGCCCTCTTCTAGCTGCTTCTGGCACTGAACACATGCAATAATACAAATATATACATTCAAGGAAAAGGACATATGCATAAAATAAAATAACTTTTAAAAAACGGTATGTTCCCCTTAATTTTGAGTTAAGGTCTTGAAGAAATAGATGCATTGTGTTTCCTGAGATATAGTGAGCAAAAATCAGGAATGTCCCTAAATGTTAATATAGGTTTGGGATACTTGATTAAAAAAAAGGTGTGTGTTGTTTTGTTTTCTTTTTTTTTTTTTTTAATTTTCTGTGTGGTATAGAGCATGCATATGGAGTGTGCAGGTATGTCCACTCATGTGAAAGCCAGAGGAAGATACAGGTGTCCTCTATTTTTCTCAGCCTTCTTTTCTTGAGGCATTAAGAGAATTAAATAGAAGATGGAATCCAAATTGCCTCTCAGTTGACTTTAAGATAGATTGGGTTATTTAAGGGAAGTGTGTAATATAAACACAAGGGCCCTTCATATAGCAGAGGAGAAGAGAAGTTATTCTCTACCTTGAAAAAGTACACAGGCCATTGCTGGCACAGAAGACAGAAGAACGTGCAGAAATGAGGGAAAAGCCAAGGAAATGCCCTCAAGGAGGCTCAATAAAAAACTGTATTCTGGCTATCACTCTGACTTTAGTCCACTGAGACCACCTGTTTTGTTTYGGTTTTGCTTTTGTATCTGTCAGCTTAACCCATACTAGAGCTATTTGGGAAGAGAACGGCCAACTGACAAAATGCCCCCATAAGACTGGCCTATAGGCACATCTGTCAGGTTTATTTTGATTATTGACTGATGTGAGTGGACCCACCTATAGGCAGGGGCCGAGTCACCCGTTGGCAGATGAATCCTTAGTTGTATGCAAGCTCAACAAGACATGAGGAGCAAGCCTGTAAGCAATGGTTTACTCTGTGGTTTCTGCATCAGTTCCTGCCTCTAGATTCCTGACTTGAGCAATGGCCCTGACTTTTCTCAGTGATGGACTTTTGTCTGGGAGTGTGGACTAACGTAAACGTTTTCATTTACAAGTTGGTTTTGGTCATTGTGATTTATCAGTAGGAGAAAAGTAACTAAGACACATATGTGACTTCTAACTTTGAGAGCTGCAATGCATTTTTGACATTTTGTTCTAAATTTGTGCTAACTTGTGTTAGAAGTGCTAAGAAACKAATACTTCTCAATATCTGAAGCTCTTGGTTACTTTGAAGGACTAAAGTCTCAGATGAAACAAGGAAATCTCCTTTTCATTCCTTTATTTAAGATCTTTGTATTTGTTAGAGCAGYACCATCAAGACCTCCTTTTGCTGAAGAAAGTGCAGACATTCATGGAACAACTCAACTCAGGGTTCTGGACTGATTTTACCACATAAAACAGGTGCCATGTTGGATTAGTGGCAACCCCTTAGAAATTT
This sequence comes from Apodemus speciosus, assembly GCA_002335545.1. Classification (NCBI taxonomy): domain Eukaryota; kingdom Metazoa; phylum Chordata; class Mammalia; order Rodentia; family Muridae; genus Apodemus; species Apodemus speciosus. The sequence continues at coordinate 155,128 of BDUI01000667.1, read as the reverse complement.
AAATTCTTGGGGGGTGAGGTCAAAATAGTATTTCATAAATTCTTTTTGAGAATAATTCAGAGTATACAGTTACACTAGCTACCCTTGTAATATCCATGTGGGCCTATATTGGCCCAGGACTTACTTTTTCCATGGATCTTTCCTTGATTTTCTCACTTCTTTGTTCTATGTCCTTTATTATGATTCCCCAACATTTGTCCTTTGCCTTTCTTATTCACTGTGATGATTAGATGATATACTTCACAGTGCCTTAGGATACTGGCTCTGTTCCTAAGATAGTCTGACCAGTCACTTGACCCTCTCTGGCCTCCAACTATCATTACGAATGTAGGATTCTGGTGGGCTCCATTCCAGCTTTCACAATCTATGACACTATAAATGTGAAAAGGAACAGTAAACCTGAGTATTGCTGTGTCTTTCTAAATGTTTGCTGATGTGTGGGGAGTTCCTTCTCTTTGCTTAGAAAACTCTTTTTTTCTGTCCTCTGTATGTATCAGAGGCTGAAAGAAAGATTGGATCTAAGTGACTTTAGATGGTCTATCAGTTTTTGATGAAAAGTGGGAGATTTGGGTAGCCTGAGTCTTTACAAATCTACCCTCAGTGGACCAGTTAGTTGGTGATGAGGCTTGGACATCTTTAGGGAGACTGTCCCACTTCTAATCTTAAGATGACTAATTTTCCTTCTATTTTTCTTCTAGTAAGACTAGTGCTAATCTGATTTTAAGGGTATCTAAGAATCTAGACTTCTGGAGCTGTCATTATTGGGAGCCAGGATGTAATTAGACAGAAGAGACTCAGGTATATGCAGAACATTGTTTTTCCTCCATTTCCATCAAATAACAATCTCCTTTGAGTAGATCATAAAAGTTCCCAGACTCCTTTGATTCATTTACCTGTATATTACAGGGCAATGGGTCTGATAACAGTGAAAAGTATAGAATGTGGCTCATCTTGTTTCCTGGTGGTTGGGCGCCTCTGTAGTTTACTGGGCTCRTGAATTCCTTGTGGAGGGAGCACTGTTCTTTTCRTCCCTTCTTCTTGTGTCACCAACACAGGGAGTCTGAATCAGACAGGCCAAAGGTGTGGATCACAGGCCCAGAGGGACACAGGAAGCCACCTGATTCTACTTCATTGTTTTAACCTCAGCATGTGATTTTAACAGGCAACAAAGACCTACCTATCAACTTTGATTGTTAGATGATAAGAGAGGTATAAAATCATTTGAGCCTTGTTCGAGGTCATATGATAAGCTCATGTCTTTTGTAGTGGGCATGGAAAAACAGACTATTGTATTAGAGATCCTTCAAAAATTTCAAGAAGACAGCAAGTGTGTATACCAGCCTGTGGTTTTTAACAACATTCTGTATATGAGAAAATATTCAAATGTATGTGCCTTTATCTTCAAGAAGGCAGGAACCCCAGGACAAGAGACACTGACAGACACCAGGAGAAATAATGTCCTCAAACTGTTTGCTTTGCTGTTGGTCTTCTACCTTTTCCATTTCGAGTCTGAGCCCTGTGTTCTGGGGCCCTAAGTCAGAGTTAGAAATCTTCTGACAACTATGTCACAGAAGTTTTTTATTCAGTTGTCTCTCACCTGAAAATGCCACTTCCAGCTCAGAAAGTGATGTGAAAAGCCTCCTTTTGGGAAAGGAATGGAGGTGTGGAGTGCTAATAGTATTGCCTTCATAGGCATTTTTTATCCTTTTCTCCTCTCTGCCTCTCTCCATTGCTCTAGTTCATATGGTAGATGGTAATGAGCCTGTACCCTTTCCTTTATTGTCATGGACACCCTTGGAGGCTTGGATTTTCAAAGCAAGCCAGTGAAAGAGATTTGTGGTGGCATCTGTTTTGTGACTCTATGAACGGACCCTTAGAACTGTTTTGCCAGGCAGGAAGGGCACCTGGCCCCGCCCACCTCATTTTCTGTAAGCATCTGTCTGGTACTACACAGATTCTGGTGACCTCATTCTGAGGGTGTTGCTTATTTGTACAACCCTCTACCATTTAAGACAGAGTCTTCGTGACTGCCATGGGAGCTGGGAATAATTACAGCATTCTGTAGAAAGCTGCCATCCTCATCATAATCTGGTCTTCTTCCCCAGAACTGCCTTTGATCTATCTCTCTGTTGGGAAGGTAACCATTAAGATGTCTATCTTCAGTTTCATTTACATGGAAGGAACAACAAGTACTTACTGGCAATAGATGTTTTCATGTTCTCAGATCTGGTCTTGTCCTAGACTACCTAGGGTTCTAGAAATACATGGCCTATTTTCTAATAGCACCACTTGGAAGGCCTTGCACTCAATGTGAAGTCCTTTCTATACTGCGCACATGCCCTTCTGAGGTCTATCAGACACTCTGGCAGTCCTTGCAGTATTGATAATTATTTCTTTTTATTTGATATATTCTTTATTTACATTTCAAATGATTTCCCCTTTCCTGAATCCCCCTCCCCAAAAGTCCCATAAGCCCTCCTCCCTCACCCTGTTCCCCCATCCACCCCTTCCCACTTCCCTGTTCTGGTATTTCCCTACACTGCTGCACTGAGCTTTTCCAGAACCAGGGGCCATTCCTTCTTTCTTCTTGGGCATCATTTGATATGTGAATTGTGTGTTGGGTATTCCAAGTTTCTAGGCTAATATCCGCTTATCAGTGAGTGCATACCATGAGTGTTCTTTTGAGACTATGTTACCTCACTTAGGATGATGTTCTCCAGCTCCATTCATTTGTCTAAGAATTTCATGAATTCATTGTTTCTAATGGCTGAATAGTACTCCATTGTGCATATATACCACATTTTCATGATTTTCTTTCTACTCTATTATACAAGGAATAAATAAATGCATGTTAAATAAAATTCTTAAAGTAAAGGTAGAGTTATTTATAACCACATTTTACTAAAACAGAGGACATGAACAAATTTTCTTCTATTATTATTCATAGTAGGTTTGTGGTGAAAGTATTTTTCATGCAAGATGAAGCCTTATTTCCTCTTTAATTCTTTATTTTTCATGTTGGTCAGCATATTCAAGGCTTTGGATATGCTGAAGTATTCTACTGTTAGGAGATATTTCCAGAGTGGAGCCATCTTAGGAACAAGTTCCATCTTGCTGCTGAGCCAAAACTGAGCTCATAATCTCAGGCCCCAAGAACTAAATCCTATTCTGCTTCTTCTGGAGTTTCATGTTTGTCTGTTAACTGGTAGAGAATGTAAAGCGGGAAGTGGCTGATTATCTAAACTAAGTCACATGCATCCTAAATGTGCAGCTTGCCCACTCGTTTGTTCCCTTTTCAATCTAAATTCCAGGTCAGAGTCCAGGATGGAACCTGACTGCAAAAGCTGAGTCAAAGACCCACTCACTGATATTAACGTCCTTGTTTAACCCCTTGTGTCAAAATATGATTGGTGAATCCAACAGCACACCCTGATCCTCCTCACTTTGTGCTCCCATCCTACAAAACTGTTGTACCATCTCCTGTCAGGGATGCATTCCAGATTCTGAACTAGCTACTTCCCTGCTCATGAAGAAAACAAAGCTTTCATTTTTAAGCTTCTCTCTCTGAAGTGAGTTCTCTCAGCTTTTACCCCACAACTCCACACTACCACTAATCTACACTTCAGCCCTTCAGTGGACTGAGTAGTGCTCCAAGTAACAAGTCTAAATTTAATCAAATCTTGTTAGACATTTACAGGCTTTCAGACTTATACTATGATAATTGCCTTTATTTTCATGGCTTCCATTCCCACCTCCATTGATACTTTTCTTTGTTTAATTTTTCTGAATTGAATCCACTGGGACAAACTGTTGAGGCATTTCTTGCTTTTGACATAGGTTTGCAAAACTGTTTTCTAAAATAATTATCAACAACGACACCATCTTTTAACACTGGGTTCCAGGGATTTGTTATTTTAGCAACAATTTAGATACATCTCATTCTATACTCTCTCTTTCCTCTTCTTTTTGTTCTGATTGCCTCATTCTATCCTCTGCCTTCCTCTCCCCTTCCCTGTTTTGATTGCCTCTGAGTTGAGACGTTTTTCCTCCTGTTATCAACAGCTGATCACAAGCCTCCCTATAACCTAACAAAGGTTATAGGGTCTCCAGAAGTTTCCGATGTTCAGCAGACAGCTGTCTGCACGGGTGTTGTACTGTGGGAACTTTGGGGCAAGACTCCTTCCTATTCCTGCCAGGAGACCCTGAGACACAGGCCTTCTTCAGGTCAGAGAAAGTTAACTATGAGATTTCACATCTGGAAACTGAGAGAACCATTCCCTGAAGTCTAGCTTTGCTTCCTAAATAATGAGTATGTGGCTTCAATCAGGAGTTGTCCCTGGTTCTTTTTTTTTTTTTTTCAGGCACGTTTTGTAGTATCTGTATTTGTCTTTCATTGTTCTGAACCATTTTTTCAATGCCTTTCCTAGGACTGGGAGCTCTTAGCATGCTTAGAGTCCATGGAAAGCCCCTCTTGGGTTAGCCTCTTTCATGAACTCTTAACTGTTACTACAAAGAATCTCAAAAATATTTCCACTTAAATATTGTGGACTATTACAATGCACAGGCAGTTTGACCTGTGTGCAAAGCTAACAGATGTCTGGCTACAGGAGTAAGCTCATGACCTTTTAGGAAAACAGATGCTTGCTTGGAGATAAGAGGAGCATCCTGAGCATCCTGACATCCACAAACTTGACCTGTGGACCTGGTCCCAAGAATGCATAGAGAAAATTGGATGCATGATGAGGAAGGAGAAGGAGAAAGAGGAGGGGAGGAGGAGGGGAGAAAAAGGGAAGGAGGAAAGGAGGGAGGGAGGAGAAGCAGCAGCAGAGGAGGGATAAGCAGAGGAGTCTTAAAGTTATGGGTGAGTCCATGTACATGAGCTCTGAGGTTCTTGTTTGCTACAGTTCTCTTTATTCTACATCCCAATCCAGGATCCATCTCAGCAATATGAGCCAACATATTCCTTCTTGTGGATTTAGTCGGTTTATCCTGGACTCTCTAACTCCTTGTAAAATTCTTATTAAAATATTACCTGTGAATACCTTCCCTAATTGGGGTCCTCCCACATGTATATCTAGTTTTTGTACTTCAGGTTTAATTCTGAAATATTATAGATTCACATAAATTTGCAAAAAAGAGAGGACCCATGTATTCTTTATTTTGGGTTCTTGAAGTATTGACATGTTATTGAATTTTAATATCAAAGTGAGGTAGATACAACCTTCAATCCCCTTTTATTTTAATAATGTCTACCTCTGTGTCTGGAGGGGCATGGGAGAACATGAACACTGTGCTCAGATTTAGTCTACTCAGAGGATAGATAAGGTACAGTGGAGCTCAGATGTGAACAATGTACTGCCTCTTCCCCTACTGTCTACTGCAGTGATTCCCAGCCTTCCTAATGCTGGGACCCTTTTATACAGTTCATGTGTGGTAATCTCCAACCATAAAATCATTTCATTGCTACTTCATAACTAGAATTTTGCTACTGTTCTGAAGCGTAATGTAAATATCTGATCTTTGGATATCTGATATGTGACCCCTATGAAAGGATCATTCAACCCCAAAGGGTTGAGAATTGCTGGTCTACTGTGTTCCAGTATACTAAGCACCTGACAGCAGTACTGTTTGCACCATATTCCCTATGGCATGGGAAACTGAGGCATGATACGTAAAGTAACTGATGTAAAATTACAATGTTATTTTAGGGTGCAGCTAGATCAGTGATTCTCAACCCTCCTAATGTTGTGATCCTTTAATACAGTTCTTCATGTTTTGGTGACCCCAACTATAACATTATCATGCTGCTACTTTGTAATTGTCATAAGTCTTAATATGAATATGTTATGCATGAAATCTGATGTGACCCCTAAAAGGATTGCAACCAGAGGTTAAGAACCATTGAACTACAGTTTAAACCCAGGCAGTCTGCTCGTTCTCTCTCTCTCTCTCTCTCTCTCTCTCTCTCTCTCTCTCTCTCTCTCTCTCTCTCTCGTTTCCTAGGTTACATACTTTACCAGATACAACCACAGTTAAGAATCACTCATACATTGCTCTAGCAGGGCTTGGCATTCTCTGGAAAGGTACATTCCCCTAAGTGACAGGCAGAGGCTATGGGGTCCTCAGAGATCTCTTACTGCCGGGGATTGCTTCTTGGCATAGTACTGTATCACAGCTACCACAAAATAAAACAACTCCTGCAAGGCAACAGCAGTCTTGCACAGCAGAGGAACCTGTTTACTTGTCAGTTCATGGTTTCACTTCCAACCCCACAATGTTTGTAGATGGTAACGGAGGCCAGTGGTGGTGAGATTGGGGTCATGCATTGCTCTAGCAGGACTTGGCATTCTCTGGAAAGGTACCTTCCCCTAAGTGACAGGCAGAAACTGTGGGGTCCTCAGAGATCTCACTCCCATGGATTGCTTCTTGACAGAGTACTGTGTAATGACCACCACAAACTAAAGCAACTCCTCCAAGGTGACAGAGTGTTCCACAGCAGAGGAAGGTCTTTGTCAGTTCATGGTTTGACTTCCAGCCCCAGCATTTTAGGTGGTAATGGAGGCCATTGGTAGTGAGGCTTTGTGTTGCCCATGGTGCCTCACTCTGGGGGTGGGCATGGAGAGGGGCACTTGGGAGGGCAAGGCTTAACGCATAGCTTTTGGGGGCATGATGGTGGACATGGTGGGGGGCATGAGCATGGTGGTGAACATGGACAGGGACATTTTGGGGTACACAGTGGGGGACACAGTGGAGAAGTTGGTGCAGAACACTGCGGCTGACACACTAGAGGACACGGCGGACATGTAGGACATGTAGGACATGGAGGACACTTTGGTGGTGGTGGGCACTTGTCTAGTGTACACTTGTCAGAGCAGCGTTGTAGCAGCTTCCTTAGACAGCTGGGTTGGCATTTGGTCTCGCAGGTTTGTACACATCTGGGATCACAATTCCTGAGATCATTCTTAGGGTCCCTGGACTTATCACTTGACATTTCTTCCGTGGATATGTAGGCCTGAGAAGAAATTGGAGACAGAGTGTCACTGAGGGACTATTCATGGGGCTACTTCCTGCCGGCTCATTCTATTTCCTTAAGGAGCTTTCCATGTGTTCCGTCTCTGGACCATCTCATTAAGAGCTGTCCTTGTCTGTGGACTTGGGTAATGTCTGGGTGCCTGCAGTCTGATTTTCTCTTACCCTGTTTCCATTCTAGATTAAGCAGGTGCTCGTCGGGGCCTGGAATGTACCAACAATCCTAAGAGTTTGGTGTTGCTATTTTTTCTAACCCCAAGTGTTTAATGAAAATCATGTAAGCTATTATTTCAAGGAGTCCATAATTTTGATACATTGTTAAGAGCTTCTGTGGTTCAGGAAACCCTCAGAGGCCACTTCTTTCCACTCTGGAGACAGGTGGTTTATGAGTAGGTTTTGGAAGTGCAGGTACACCTGTGAGTTGTTTCCTACGCCACCCAGCCTTGAAAATTGCCTTTTTACTCTGGTGGACTGAGGTAGCAAGGTACTTGAGACTATTCCTAGACCCACGGACCATTCTGGAACAACCCTCTCTTTACCTCAGGAAACCACCGGTTCTGCTGAACAACTGGAGAAAGAGAAGCAATCAGGAGAGAAGAGATTAAGTGGGGCATCTAATTTCTTGAAGCATGCAATATGATTTCCAGAAGTGAATTCCTTTTCTGTTTAGTTCTACCATGAGGTATGTCTTTTCCTATGGAAAGTTTGATTTCTAGACTTAGTTTTTAATTTCTAACAACACTCAAAATTGGCTTTAGTTGGTATACATTTGATTTTATTTAATAAAAAGTAAAATTCGATGAAATGTAGTTTAAAAATTGGTATGACTCTCTGGGGAGGCAGCTCTTTAAATGGAACTCTAAAATGGGTAATGTTCACTCTAGTCCTTGCTATTCAAAATTACAAGAAACTTTCATAAAAGAAAACCCTCCCAGCTCTACTCCATGCTGGCGTTGATGCAGCCATTTTTAGGACAGAAGGTGCACTAGAACAACCATCATCGTTGTCCAGATGCAACTCACCCCTCTCTGTTGGTAGTGAAATCGACAAGCAGTCRACTGAGGTGGATGGTAAGGCTGTGCTTGGGAAGGTGGACTTTCCCGCTGGTTCCTCTGCTGAGCTCTGGGAAGCTGCAGGTGGGATGAGGGTCACCTCCATTTATGACATCATTACAGCATCATGAGTAGTGAATGTTGGGTGACTCCAGGACTTCTAACTCAAGTCTTCTAACTCAAGTCCCAGACATGAGAATCTAGCTGTGACTACTCAACTTTCAGCCTAGACTTCTCTCTTCTGTTCCCTAAAATAGATGTTGGAAGAACCAAGCTACTGTGAAGAATCCTGAGCTCTTAGGGCAGAAGGCTCGTTGCTGTGAGGAGTGAAAAAGCTGTCTGTCTGCCTGTGGTCTGTTCCCTCCTTAGATTCTCAAACATTTTCTCTGCATCTTTCTGGAAAGTTCATGAGATCACTCACTTACTCTTTTTTACCCTGATTTTATTAATAGGATATTTTGAAATTCTTTTTATCATCTCGTACTTGCTAGCCCAAGTCCAAAGATTATTTTAGCAGATTTTTCCAATGTCTCTGTATGAATTCTCTCTCTTGCTCTCTGTCTCTGTCTCTCTATCCTGTGTGTGTGTGTGTGTGTGTGTGTGTGTGTGTGTGTGTGTGTGTGTGTTACTGGTGGGAGGTTAGTGATTTTTTTTTGCATTCAGGGAGTAATTACCTGTTGATATCTAAGGTTAATGCTCTTCATTCCTATTACTGACAGTCTAGTTAACAGCATATCATGCTGTGTATGAAAAACCTCTTAGAGGTTTTTTTTTTTTTTT
>BDUI01000667.1:93464-116373 GCA_002335545.1 Apodemus speciosus | reverse complement strand
TGGATATTAGCCTAGAATCTTGGAACACCATAGACACAATCTACCTATCAAATGCTCTCCGACAAGAAAGAAAAAGTGGACCCAGGTTCTGGAAAGGTCCAATGCAGCAGTGCAGGGTAATACCATAAAAGGGAAGTGTTAAGGGGTGAATGTGGGAACCGGGGGAGGGAAAAAGACATATGGGACATCTGGGGGCAGGGGAATCCAGAAAAAGGGAAATGAAATGTAAATAAAGAATATATCCAATAATTAAAAAAAAAATAAAAAATAAAATTTCTACATATAAAAAAAATAAACGTAATACACGGCTCTAATCTTGCCATACCAGAAATAGCCACCTGGTGGCGCAAGAGGAACCTTTGCTGTCAGAACAGAGAATGGGGCTATTTACCTACTGTTTTAGCTTAATCCTATTTATGCTATACAAAGTGAAACAGTGACTGACAGCTGACGTTCTTTCTGTGTGTCTAATGTGATCAAAATTTTCTAGATTGAGATTTTAATAGAAGAAACATCAATCGATATAACCCATGCGAATAAAATCTCCTGAAGTCCGCAACAATTGTCAGTGTAAAGCATTTCTTAGGCTAGTCAGAGAGCTGCGGAAGAGAACATGAACATGCACACACACACCAACACACACACGCACACATCCTCACCCTCCAACAGAGCAGACTCATGCCCACAGTTCTGTTCTCAGAATGGCAAGACATGGCCTTGAATGTACTTGTAGAATGCATTTTATGTTCATCCAAGCCTGCAGCCCCAACTCCTCACCTCCCTTATATGGTTAGTTCTTGTTAGAAAAGGCCAAGTGCTTGTCAAAGAGGTGCAGATTGGTGCTTGGCAGCAGTACCTCAGGCTCCAAGAATGAAAGAACAAAGAGTTCTCGCTGGTTTGAGCAGGGTCTTCATCTACCCCTTGCTTTGCCCCTGCTTCCTTCCAGATTCATTCTGAAGCTTTTTACTCACAGCCTTCTTTCTCCTGGGCCCTTTTATCTCTCTGTGACTTTTCTGTATTACCTGTAAGAAAGCAGAGACATGACTACTAAGGGATAATTTTTTTTCAGACTCAGGAAAATAAGGTAAGTCATAATAAATTCTGTGTTTAGAGGACAGGTGCATTTTGTTACAGTTTGTGATAGTATAAAGAAGTAAGTAGCTACAGAAGATCGTGTTGCCTCCATCAAATATATGATATTGTGATTCAAAGAACTTTGGAAAATGAAAATTTCTCCTTAATTTAGGTTTGTCCCCACTCCTGTATATTCGTTTCAGGAAACTTCAAAATTGTCCAACTCCATGAAGGCAGAGCAGATTCTGTGTTGTTTTAGTGACTTCAGATAACCACAGGGAGGCAGTATAGTCAAGGAAGCAGCAACTGGAAACACTGAACATTTCGGACCACAGGTCCTTTAATCTTGGGCTTAGTCCACACAGGAAGCCAAGGGTTTTCCCCTGCGTTTCCTGAGAACTCTCCAGTTCCTGAGCATACTCCTCACAATCCCCTATACCTGAAATTCCAGCTTGACATGTTTTTGGCTCATCACATTTACTTTTCCGTTGAGATGATTCTGTGTGTAAGGGTGATGGGTGGAGCAGAAGGCTGGAAGATCACTGAGTTTTCCTCATGTGTAGCTGGATCTTTCTGTGAGTTTGTGGCTATGAACAGATAAGAAGAAAGAAGTTTCTGGGCAGGACTTCTGGAATAGCAGGTTTGCCTAGGGCTTATAAGGCTGTTCCATATTCTGAGTATCTACCCCAGCACACTGCACATGGCAACTTTAACACTGATGTAGGAAAGAGTCAAATGAAATTAGAATCGTTTATCCAAAGAACATTGAGAATCTCAATTAAGAGGTCAGATTTGAGAGTTGGAAAGATGTAGTGATGGCTGAGACCCCATCAAGGCTCAAGGAAAGCTCATGATTTAAAAATAGACAGATGCAACTTGCAGAGTGCAGGAGCAATGAGCAAGGCAGGCACTGATTAGCATACTGATGCTTGGTCATAGGGAGGATGAGGAAAAAAGGCTCGCATCAGGAATAAGGTGTGTGGTTCTTTCAGGAGCCCTCCTGATCTCCAGGCCTGAGTTAACCCCTCCACCTGCTGCACGCCGCCGTGCACTTAGCTTCAGTCCACAAACTGGCACTGTACTGGTCTACCTTCTTCAGGACCGTTTGATGAAAAGGACCTTACATACCATCCTGTGCATCTAAGCAGCAAGAGCAGAGCCTTCTCTTTGAACACTGACTTTTTCTTGGCCCCACAGGTCTTTTTCATCCTCGAGGTCCTTTCTTCCATGTAGCCCTATGCTGTGGAGTCATGGATGTCATCCCTTCCTACCCAGTAGAATTACCTGGGAAAATCTGACTCAAGCAGATAAAGGAGCAGATCACATAGACCATAAATACTCATGGAATCTAAGCTCAAATTTTAGCAAAGACTAATTTTATAACAAAAAATGCAATAAGGATTGTTATCTTAAAAATAATGAAAATTTGAGAGAGGTTTATGGGTAAAAGAAGAGAGACAAATGCCAGAGAAAGAAAGGGAGGCTCCAAGGGCCACCTCTGGGTGTGTCCTGGCATGCCAAAAAAAAAAAAAAAAAAAAAAAATCCCAGTCACTGTGCCATGTCTCCCCGAACTCAAACTGCTGATACACTGAGAATGGATCCTGGAGGGTGTGAGGTAGTGTGAGCTAAGAAAGAATATCACGGAATGTGACCTCACTAAACAAAGAGCTGTAGAAAGTCAGTCTTCCATTGCTGTCACCCAAGCATGCTGTGAAATTTTATTTGAAAAAATTTGAAACTCATTAAAATGGTTTCTGCAGGTGATTCTAATCCATCCTGAGTTGGCAATAAGCTTGCTGGCAGAAAGTACAAGATGAAGTGGGGAAAAGGGACTAAAAGTCCAGGAAATGAAATTACCTTCAACCTCATATACCCGACAGGCCACCCTGTCAGGGACACACAGGTGTTCCCTACATCCAGTGGCGCCTTGGCACTCGAGAGTCACAGCAGCCCCCTTCAGATCCATGGACTGTGTTGTTCCGTTCATTGATCTTTTACTAGAAAGTCTGAGAAATGCTAGTCCTGCATCAGTGACCAAACTAGAATTATCCATGCAAAGTGCAAGCTTGACATCTCTGTTCAGAGAGACTGGACTGTCCAAAGCTCAGGACACATCCAGTATTTCCCAGTATGTCTGAGTCTAGAGCCAAAGGGCTCAGGCTAGTGCTAATCCTGATGATGAGAGGAAAAAAGACAATTGACCCAAATCACCACATCCAAATTAGTTAAAACAAGCAATTAATTAAAGCAAGCTTTTATTTATGTACTTGAGAATCATCCCTCTAAGGCATCCGGAGGTCAGTATCAGATATAAGGAAGACAAGACTTTTACAGTTCATGGATAGGGGAGTTCTAAGTAGGGGATTTGGTGTGCTAAATAGTCTGGTTGCAGGAGCAGAATATAAGCATAAGAAGTTAGGCCTAATGACCTCCTGAAACAAAGAAATGATTGCAAGGTGGGAGGGCAAAACAACAGGTAGTCAAAACAAGGTCGCTATAACAACTCTTTTGAAAAAAGGTAGGGTTGCAAGATGGTTATAAAGATCATTTGAAACAAAGACATGATTGCCATTCCTGGAACAGGAAGTAGAGAACCATTTGGAGTTATGGTGGGGTCTAGCCCAGTCCTTGCGAAACAAGATTTAGTAATGAACACAAATGAACCTTGTTTGCTTTACTGTAAGATGGCTTTTAAGCCTAAGCACAGTATAGTGACACAGTAGAATGTTGCTTCTGGCAACAGCCAGGTATACCTGACTCACTGTAAAAAGGGCTACTTGCCCCTCCTCTCTCTCTCTTACTCTTTCTTTTCCTACTATCTCTTTGTTTCTTCTCTTCCCATTCTCTTCCCCCTTCTCCATGTGCTCATGGCTAGCCTCTTATCCTCCTCTTCCTCCTCTTCCTCCTCCTTCTCCTTCTCTTTTCTCTCTCTCTCTTTGCCTTTTTCTGTCTCTACTCCCTCAACTCCCCTCTTCCTGCCCTAAAATAACCTCTATTCTACAATCCTATACTGTACTGTTATATGGCTGGGACCTGAGGGGGAAGGGTTGCCTCAGGATGGGACTGCAGAGGCATCCCCTTCCTGCATACTATACCAYACCTCCACCAAACACATTCCTTCAATCCTTTTCTTTTTCTAAAACACAACTTGTAGTTATYGAAGGAGAAGTTTCCCTGGCTGAAGAGATGAGCTGTTGGCTTAACTAATCAGAACTTCTGATGGAGTGCAAAAACTATCATATTTATATCCCAGAATGAAAAGGGTCTGACATGATAAAGACTGACTGGATCAGTAGATAGGAATGATAAAATATCTACTACTGTGGAGATTTGAGCATGCTAGGCCCAGGGAGTGGCACTATTAGGAGGAGTGGCCTTGTTGGAGTAGGTGTGGTCTTGTTGGGGAACATGTGTCACTGTGAGGGTGGGCTTTGAGAGATCTTCCTTCTAGCTGCCTGGGAATCAGTCTTCTCCTAGCAGCCTTCAGATGAAGATGTAGACCTCTCGGTTCCTCTTACACTATGTCTGCCTGAATGCTGCCGTGCTTCCACATTGATGTTAATGGACTAAACCCCTGAATTTGTAAGTCAGCCCTAAATAAATGTTGTCCTTGTAAGAGTTGCCTTGATCACAGTGTCTCTTCACACCAATGGAAACACTAACTAAGAAAACTACTAAAAAGTTTTTGTTGAGAGACCCCAGCCGGTTGAACTTCCCTCCTACTCTAAATTAAGTGTGCCACACAAAAAAGGAAGATGAGTGTTATTAAGATAAATGTCATTGGGAAACAGATGGGGTGAAAATGATTGAATTTCACTATATTAATGTGTAAAACTTGATAGTGGAGACAATTCATTATTTGAAGCCTGAATACCTTTCATACATATACATATATATATGTATATATAAAACAATATACATATATAACATATACTAATAGTGGAGATAAAGTATAAATGACATCATTACTCAAAAGGACAATGAGCTATGCACAACTTCATAAAAATAAGTTCTACAGTGATGAGAGTACAGGTTCCTTGAAAACACAATTAGCAAAAATGAACACAAAAAGAAATACAAACGTGAGTAGTTTTCTTGCTATTTCCACTGACAATATTCCCTCAAGTTCAAATACTAATTTACATGTTTCTATGAAGGCAAAATGTGATTAATGTATGTAATAAATTGATTTGATGTAAGGGAGAAGATCCTGGATAATCTGGGTTAGTCCAAGTCAACCAGTTGGCAGGCTTTAAGAGCAGAAGTGGAGCGTCTTTGGAGAAGACGTTTTGCATGTGAATTGTAGCTTCAGCCACACATTCCATCCTGCCTTCCCACTGCTCTCTGCTCTCTTGCCTTGTTGATTTCAGATATGTCCACCCTGCCTTCAAAGTCCCATAAATCAAGCCTTTGCAGTAAAGCTCTGAATGCACATTTCTTACTGATTCTATTCTGCTCTTGAACTCCAAATGAGATAATCTCTACAGCTATTAGGAGGATTTAGCTCATAGTTCACAGCTTCTCCATATGGAAAGACCAGGTGCACAAATGTTTTAACTAGTGAATCTCATCAAACATTTAAGGCATAATTTTAGTTACAAATAATCCCTTCTAGAAAACAGAGGGAACAGAGTTACAAACAGAGTTAAAGGAAGTTGCAGGGAAACTTAAAGTTGTAATCATGGATAAAAGTCTAGGAAAGTAGAAAAACCCTCCAAGCACCACACAGCCAACTTGTGATTCTCTGGCAGTGTGGATTTCCTCTCCTCCTGGCTACATTATATAAAGCCACGCAGAATATTTACAGAGGACACCAGACATCCTGAGAACTAGATAGTGAGCATGTTTATTGTTGAGTAATTCTTGGGACCATATACAGCAAGAACAACAGGCTTTAAACAAATCTTAGTGACTTTAAAAATATGTGTGTGTGTGTGTGTGTGTGTGTATGTGTGTGTGTGAATGTGTGAAGGCATGTGTATATGTGTGAGTATGCATGTATGTGTGTATTTACGTGTGTATATGTGCTTGTGTGTGTGTGAGAGAGAGAGAGAGAGAGAGAAAGTGTGTATATGTATGTATATGTGCATATGCATGCAAGAATGCACACTCAAACACACGCACACGTGGTCAACCTTAGGTGTTTGTCAAAAGCCATCTCCATTAATTTTGAGATAGGATCTCTTATGAGTACCTAGAACTCAGCTGACAGGACTGGCAGACAAATGAATCTTGGGAAATTCTACTCTCTTTGCTTACCCAGCACTGGGGTTATAAGCATGTGTCACCACAACCAGCCTTGTAGGTGAATACTGGCACTCCAACACATGACCTCATGCTTGCTCTACGAGTATCTTATCAACTCAACCATCTCCCCAACTCTTTCCATAATTATTTAAATGATCATGTGTGCTCAGAAGAACATAAAATATTAGGAATTGACTTATTCTGGAAAAGTCAAAATCTACCATGAATAGTGCATGGAATTAGATCAGAGAGAATTCTTGACTGAGAGAAAACTGGCAGGAAGGCTAGGCATGGCACAGAGGGGGAACCCAGTGCACAGAGGGCAGAATGCACAGTCTATTGTGCAGAGCCTACAGAAAAGGCACTGAATGGGCTGGGTAAGGATCACAAACAGAAGCCATCATTTCTCCAAGCATAACAGGAAACTTTCCTTTTCTTTTTCTTAAAAAATAAAATGTTATTTATTTATCTATTTATTTATTTAGACAGAGTAGTCCAGGCTGACCTCAAAATTGAAATTCCTTTGCCTCAGTTCTTGAAAGGTAGAATTACAGGCACCGTTAAGCATGCTTACTAATGAAAGGGCCAATCAAGGAAATCAGGTTGGATAATGTAATAACAACTGTGAAAGATCTTTCTAGCTGCTATGAGTGACTTTCAGGGCATTGATAAGTCTTCTCCAGGGACAAGAGCTCTTCCTGCTGTCTGCCATACAGGTTATGCAACCCCAAGTAGTGAGCCCAAATGCATATACATCTGAGCAATACCTAAATGGACCCAGCAGGTTGTGTTTCCAYACACACACAAACACACATACACATTGACACACACACAAACTCACACACACAAACTCACACATACACACTCACACACATACACACTCACACACATATGTAACCTCCCACACACATACTTTTAAATAAGTAAAGAAGAAGAGGTCATGAATTTGAGTGGTACTGGGGGACATGGGAAGGGTTAATATGGAGAGAGGTGGGATGTGAATATTGTACTCATATAATGTTCTCAAAAATAAATGTAAAATATAATTAAGACGCTTTCTTTCTTTCCTTTTTCTTTTTCTTTTCTTTCTTTCTTTTTTATTTATTTATTTCTTTGAGATAGGGTCTTGCTGTATAGCTGTGGCTCTGTTGGAATTTTCTTCATAGATCAGGCTGTCCTGGAACTTACACAGATCTGTCCACCTATCCCTTCCAAATGAGAAACAATGGTGCCTAATGAAGGTAGCACSTGTGAAATGAAAACCAGTTCGTGGAAGAGAGGAGAGAGAAAAAAATTTGGAGTTGTTTACTTCACAGAATTAGCTTTGATAATTTGAATAATTCCCTGTGTCTAGTACTCACAGAAACATCTCTGCAGTCAAAGTCATGGCACACTTAATAAGTGTAGTTAGAACTTCCAGACTCTGGAGTGAGTTTGCTGCCTGAGTTGGTCATCTCTCCTYGTGCTGCTGCTCCTCCTGCTGCTCCTGCTCCTTCTCCTCTCATATTTTCTCATTTTTTCCTCCTGCTCCTGCTTCTGCTCATCCTCATTCTCCTCTTCTATTTTCTCATTTTCCTCCTCCTCCTCCTCTTTTTCCTTCTCTTTCTCCTACTCCTTCTTCTCCTAATCACTTTTGCTTCAACTTGCTTGTCTTTAAAACCAATGATAAATTGTGCTTGCCAAAATATGTATAATTTTTCCTTTATTTCCAGTGTCCTTTGAACATTTCACCAAAATACAAACTGTTTTAAAGACTTTCGTATCCCAGAGCAAAACTGAGAAAACAAGTCCCACAGTTCCCACTGGAGCCAAGGATAAAGACACTTGACTCAGTTTTCTCTTTCAGAAAGGAACTATTTTGAGAGCTTTCTTAAAGGGTGTGTCTTCCTGGCAAGGTAGTTGCTCTCTTTTGCTTTTGACTGCGTATGAAAAACTGTACTCTGGACAAAAATACCAATTCAATGGAGCAGGAATGCTGGCAGCAGTGTCTTTACTGGGTGATTTCATGCTTTGTTCTTCAGGCTTCCTGGAAGTTCCACAGTCCCCTCAAAGACCTTTGAAAAGCCTGTTTCCTAATCAGCCAGAGTGAACTTCCAAGTGATCCAACCTTAGCTGTTATGGAACAGTCTTGGGTTGTAATTCACTGATCCTGTGAATTGGCAGAATGAAGAGGACAATGAGCTCTGATTAAAGCCTTTGTTCAGCTTGACTTCTATATATCAAATATTCACCATCAAATAGAAGGCATGCGCAAACTTTTACTGTTCTGAAGGGTCTATTTCACTGAGACTTCTCTCAGGTTGATTTCTGAGTACATCTGCAAAAATTTATATTTAACACTTAGGAGAAAAATGCTGCCTCTGGCCTACTGAATACATCTTTCTTGAACTTTTCTTTCGAGAGGAGGAACAACCATCTTAAATCTCCCAAGGGATTCATGAATGGTGGCCACTTATGGATCCTTGATGCCTGCCACAAAACATGGACATTGGGAAGGCGAGACTCAGGGAGTTTTTCTGTGCAACCCGAGTCATGTCTTATTGATACTCTGAGATGTGCCAGCTACTGTGTACTTACACCCATTATGAAGTTCTCCCAGAAGACAACACTTTAACTTTTAACTCTCAGAAAACCCTCCAAATCACAGGTCATGAGGGCATGCACTTTGTGGTTATAGCACAGAACAGAAARATGCTAAACAGTTCAGGGTAATGTTAATATTTTTAGCTGTCTAAATTTAGGGAATCTTTTCCTCTGTTTTATTGAGCTTATCCAAATGTCTATTTCTACAATGCTTTTCAAACTTTTACATATGCAATTTTAATTCTCCTTGCATCCTCTCCCAGGGCTCCTTCCCAAGTCTAAATTCTATCTCTTAGAACTTGTATCCTAATTTCCTTAGCCAAGCGATTCCAGGGGCTCAAATCAGTATGTTCCAATCTTTCCAGGAAGGTCAGTTCACTAACCCAACCCCTCCCTTGAAGGGTACAATCTCTTCTACCCATCCTTTTATCTTTGTTACTATACATATATCTTCCAGTAGTCTCCCCAAATATTTCTAGATCAAACTTTCTATTATTAGAGATCTCCTCTTCTAGGTCCCTAACATTGCTCACTGATCCGGTAGACTATCTTGTCCCTTGTATTTCTGTGGACATCCCTGTCCTTAGTCACCCGGGTCTAGTGTTCCTTTTCTTTGGGATTGTCAGTTCTCGTAACAACAAAAGCTTCAAGTTTCTTAAAATCATTTCCTGGTACAACTTAATCATCATGAGTTGGCTAAAATTTCCCAGCAAACAATTAAGGCAATTAGCCTCCGCATCCAGAAACCCCTGTCCTGATTCCCCTTGGTTGACTGGCTGAATGGCCAGTGACAGAGCAGTTTGTTCCTAATAGATATCAGAGCCATTTCCTTCTCTTGTAATGACCTTAATCTGTTTCCCAGAAATTTTTATCAGAGTTGTAGTTCAGGACAAATATGATATAGAAAAAGACCAAATAGACAAACATACAAGAAAAAGCAATGCCATCTGTATACTAGAAAGTCAGAGTTGACAATGCTCCTACAACCAAATTGTGTCATATATCCCTATTCATAAACATGTGCACCTGACAATCTTAAACCCTCTTGCAAGGTCTTTAGGCCTCTCTTTCTCTTCAAAATTGTATTTTCTCCTATATAAGGAGCACTGTGTCCTCTGAGTTTCTACACATAGCTCCCCTGTGGGGATAGTATTGACAATGTTGATCAGGTAGACTAAAATATTTGCAACATGTATAACTTCAGACAAGTTGTATAACCACAGGCATAGTTACAGTTATTAAAAAGGCAGTATGCTCCCAGCCTGATTGACTTAGTTCATATTTTCATTCTACTCCTTCTAATTGTTCAAGAATCTTTTAGTATCTTTACTAGGCTGCAAGTTATTCAATTGACTAGTCACTTGCATTTGTGAATGTGAAAATATTTAGCCCAGGTAAAGATCTGGAATGTGTCAAGATTTGTGCTCTGTCCCATTTTGCTATCAGTAGGTGTTGTCTAGATATTTATCTGATCTGTCTAAAGTTTCCTTCATTAGCTGTCATGTCTTTGAAATGGATTCAGTAATTGTTCTTATCCTGGGCCAGGACATTGTTCTTACTTCTTAAGTAGTCACTAGATGTTACCCTCCAGGAGTGTGCTCTTCAGTAAGTCAGACATGAGTTTTAGAGAGGGTGGATTTGAAATAATTTGAAATACATTGGGGAAGATTATATTAGGAAAAAATCAACCTCAGGAATGTATAGACATCAGAGTTCCATTTTATGTTTTGTAGAGATAGGGCTAGATGTATGAGGCAGGAAGTATGTGGGGTGAGAGCATAAAGGTGTAAAGACACTTAGTTCGGCATTGTGCAGTGGAAGTTTGTGACAGTAAAGATAATCAAAGTTTATTTGACATTTATTTATAAAGAGGTGGGAGTCTATGTCATGTACTCTTTAACCTAGAATTTCTCTGGACCATCATGCTATGGAATAAGTGATACAAGGCTGTTTCTTACTTTWAATTGATATCCCAGGCTGCTCTGTCAGACACATGCCCACAGTTCTAGAGAGATTCTTACTTCCTGGAGAAGAGGAGGAGCATGGTGGGGTTCAGTATCTCAGTTCTGTTTATCAAGGTATCAGGCACATAAATGAATCCATTTTGAACCTTTTACAACAGGCGGCAGCCAGGTGAGTARCATGGAATGATTCCAAGACATATTATCTAGAGCAAAGTTGCTTAGTCAATATTAATCTGAATAATTGACCCATAATATTTGGAAATAAACACATACTTATTCACCAGAAAGATAAATATTAAAATAAAGAGATTCTTCCCAGATTTCCCTTGAAGAAATTATTTTTCCAGTTACTTGAAGTTTTCAGTGCCTTAATGGTTTGCTATAATTGCAAAAAAAGCTGCCTTAATACATAGGTTGTCTTGTAGGCTATAGTATAACCAATGAGTGCCTGCTCAGGAGGTACATAAAATGGTGTGGCTATCTAGACCTACTCTGAGAATAGAACAACTATTGCCTACATTTTCTAGGTATTGAAAACAAGGACAGGGAATTGAGGTGACATACTTTAGGTGTAATCACTGGTGAGGAACAGAACTGAAAATGAATTCCCTGACTCTGCAGTGAGAGCTCTTGATTATTACACACTGTCTAGGCTTCTGTACTGACTGTCAATTCTTAGTCTCTCAAGGACTACCTGGGAGGCTATGTGGAAAAAGCACTTCTTAGGTCAATGAACAGCAAGGGCTACCTTTGCCAGACTGTGTCTGGATCATTTTGAGTTCTGGTGTTCTGTTCTGTCCCACTCTCAAGGGAGCAGTGATTCTGAATCAAGAACAGTCCTGGCAGCTGGGTTGGTGCTTCAAAATTGTGCTATTTGTTCAACTAATGTGGGCCAAGAGTTTCTTGTATACGTTCTATTGGTATAACTTAGAAAGCTAAATATAGATGTTTAATTCAGAGGGCAGAAACCTTTGAGTRTATACAGAGSTATTTGTAAATAACAAGAAGAAGGGATACACTTATTTTGTATTTCAGGACAGAATTTTATAGTAGAAGCCTCTGGAAGGTGTGATTCACTCTAATCAAAGAAAATATTTCTAAGTAATTTTGTCAATGACACTGTTGCTTGTCTACCATGTGTGAAACTTTCCATTTCTGGCAGACACCAAAGAGAGGTTGAAAGATTGCATCTCAGGATATTTTGCAGTAGAATCTGTATAAAAAGTTCTTCTGATCCCATGACTATTCTTATCGGGTATTCTTGTCTATTTAAGATTTCCCGTTAGAGTCTTACTATTTTTCGTATGTTGTTTGCTCTCTATAGGCTAGCTTCCACATACTCACTTTTTGTAACTGATATTATAAAAATTGCCTCTTCTACCTCATTGTGCAAAGGATTGACTCTGACAAAGGATCTAGTCAAAGCCGAACACCATAAAACAGGAGGTCCCAGAAGTGCTTTTCATAGTGGATCCCAAGCCTTCACTCATATTCTTAGGTTGGTGTCATTGTTTGAAGACTGTTCACTGCAGTCTTTGAAAATGTGGTATTTCAACTCTGGTCCAGGTGAAAGAGCATAAGATGGAAAAGTGGTGGTCTGGATACTGAACAATCTCRACCCAGCTGCACAGCATCTTTATCACTGAACAGGAAAGACTCAAGATTCCCAAAGCTAACCTTAGAATTGTGCTGTGTTTGTTTAATGGCCTTTCTTTTCTATACCTAAGTAATCTAATCCTCTAAAACCTCATTTTGGGGACTGGAGAGACAGTTTAATTGTTTACAATGCGTCTTGCTCTTACAGAAGATTTGTATTCAGTTTCTAGTACCAACAAGGAGCATTTCATAAGTGCCTGCTCCTTCAACTCTAGGGGATCTGATGCCCTTTTCTGACCTCTGCAGGTGTCTGCATGGGCACGATGCACATATACTCAAACAGGCAATGAGGAAAATGGCACATGTACACATAAATTTTCATACACTCAAATAGGCAAACATACACATAATTCTTTTAAAAAGCTTGACACTTTAACCTGTATTTGACAACAAAACATCTATCTATACAAGTATAGCTCAAGATGGACTAAATCACATCATGGAAAGGAGAGGAGGGCAAGGAGTACCACACTTAGCTAAGGAGCTATTGGCAATTGTTAGTTGATGAGAGAGTCACTTTTCCCTAAGATTATAGTTTCTATCAGGTTTACCATACTCCAGTGGAAGGCTACAACTAAGAAATATATGAGCAATACAAATTGGATTTGAGCTGTTTAAAACAAAAATGGATACGAAGTTGAGTAGGTCAGGATTTTAGGTAAATCTAGGAGGAGTTGGAGGAGGGGAATGAATATAATAAAAATACATTGTACAAAATTCTCAAAGAAATAGCTCGTATACTAGTTAACTAGCTAGTTTACTAGAACTAGTTGGTTAATTAGTTTGTATGTATGTGTGTGTGTGCGTGTGTGCATGTGTGTGTGTGTGTGTGTGTGTGTGTGTGTGTGTTTGTGTGGCTGGAGGAGCAAAGAGGGAAGGTGATGAGAGGTCAGAGAAAGAAAGAGATAGGGAGAAACAAAAAAAATTGGGGAGTCCATTCTTTCTTTCTACCATGAAGGTATCAGGGATTGAACTCAGTCATCAGGCTTGGCAACAAGTGTTTTCTACCCATTGAAGATTCTTTCTATCCAGGGAAGGGTAGTTGATACACCTACCTACCTTCTCACTGGATGGGAACTAGCCTCAGAGCAAAGTTAACTCTGCCTAGCTGGCAAAAGTACCACAATCATTGTCTCTCCTTTTGCTTCCTGTTTAGATGACTAACTGGTAAAATGAGGGCTTTGATCTTATACCTCCTTGATTCTAAGTGTAGTCAAAGCCAAGCCTGACAAAAGCTCAAGGGATTTCCCATTTCATGTTTCCTGGTTCCCTCTAGGTTCTGAAATGGCTTGTTCACTTTTCCTTGTGTGGAAATCTCCAGTGTTACAGATCCTTTGAGATTAGTAAGGTTTTGTCTCAGGAAAGTCAATCTGGGAGTAATGGGGTACAGAGCCATTTCTACCTCTCTCTAGTGTGAGTGTCATTATTGTGCCAGAAAATGCTGGGACTTTGCATGGCCAAACACATGAGGGAAATGGCAAGTGGTAGACTAGTGATGGGAGCCTTCCTACAGTCTAATTAGTAACAGCAAAACCTTTGAGTGCAGACCAGATAGTACAGTTCTACCAAAAAGTCTGCAGACTTGAATATAAATAGTCATTAAGAAACTTTGATGAGACAGACTTGAGGAGTAGAGCAGGATACCTGATCATGGGAGCTATGACTTCTGCACAGTTTTATCAGAGATTCTTAATATGAGATCGAAGATAAGATCAGAATCTATCTTATCTCACAAGGCAGTGACTGCTAGCTATCTCATGTATTGATGAGTGGTTCTAAGGTACCAGAAATCCTCAACATTTACACAAAATTTATCAATTTATAAGTTGCTGTAGCAGCTAATGACTCCATTTTTGCATTTGTGCATTGTCAGACACACTGTGTTTCAGATAGTCACAGGCCTACACAGCAAAGAACCAGRGAAGGGAAGGGTGCCCTTTACCTCCTAATATTCTGGGCAACATATTATCTGTTGCGAGAGTGTCAACCATTAAGACACACCAAAATTAGGTGCACTGCTTTGTGAACTGTAAGTTTACATAACTAACGCTTTTAATTTGAGTTAATTTTAGAAATTTAAAATTTTCCCTCTAAGAGTCTTTCAGGGAATGATTGGCATCTCTGACAACTCTAATTATATTCAGTTAACTAACTTAAACTGAAATTAAAAGTTGATGCAGTTGTCAAGTACTTTGTCTCTCTAGATGACAAATATAATTTCAAGTACACTGAAAAAATTATACATTTTTGGTTGTCATATTTCTAGAATATTTTAATATCATTGAGAAACCAAACCAAATGCCTTTGTAGGTTGCAACTTAAAATCATAGATGTAGTTATATTAGTAAGTTTCACAGTTTAATATAAACTTTAGGTTCTACTTTCTTTGATGATCTAACATTTAGACTTTATATTTTGAGTGGCTGACCCTGGGTACATAATTACCATGCCAACAGAGGCTGATACTCAAATGTGGTGCTTTCATAACTCGTGCCCTTCAAATTGTATCATAAACTAGGTATTCTCCACTGTTAACATCTATACCATCCATCTAAGTCCTACATAAGTCTATTCACTACTCATTTGGTTTTGTTTGTTTGTTTTGAACATATTTGGATCTTTTAGCATATATTAGTGCCCATTTCCCTAGTCCGCAGGACATATCAGAGATTTTTGTAGGATCATTAATATGCTTATACTATCCTTTGAATTTTTTGAATTTTAATTTTTTTTCAGATGAGGCCATATAAAGTAAAGCCATTTATTATAGTACCTAACAAGGAACAAACAATTACTGATTGGAAACTATTGGAGTACTTCTATTTTAATATAAACCAGGATAATCAAAATTAGATTGTTATAAGTGCTAAAACATACATAAAATACAGAGGCAGCAATGATGGGAGTGTGAGGAAAAGAAGGTTCCATAGTCATATGCAATGAGGCTTCATTTATGTCTTTTCAGTTGCATTTTGATAGATGAAAAGGCTGGAAGAGGATGGGCAGAGGCTGAACTGGCAGGTCTAGGCAGAGGCCTGGACAGGGAGCCTCTGCAGTCAGAGGAACTGTTGCAAGCAGAACTGGAAAAACAGGTGATAGAAATCTTGAATGTTAGGTTAGGACTTGTAATTACAATTTAATTATTTATGTGAGGTGAGCTGCAACATGAATCATCTAGAAGGGAGGATTGCCACGGGGATGATGAATGGAAAGAGGCCAGTGTATGCACCAGTCATCATTTTATACCTGCATAATCACAGAAGAAACAAACTCCACACAAAATAGAGACACACACAGAGACACGAGAAAATTAACTGAGACTCAGAATCTTGAAAAGGAAGAAAGCAAATATTCAAGTAAGAAGTGCAGAAATCTGTTTTGTCTCTTGCCAGGTAGAACTAATTCTCATTATTCTTTCCAAGGATGCATTGTCCTCAGAGGGTTAAGATGACTTTTATCTAGATTTATGGAAACAGGATTTCTCAAGAGTAATTAATTAATTGGTTAATTAATTAATCAATCTATTTCTTTACCTATTTACTTTTTGAGACACAATTTCATCTAAGCCAAATTGGGCTTGAAACACTGAAGATAACCTTGAACTTCTGACTCCCCTGTCTGGGAGTATAACCATGCATCACCCTGCCCAGCTCAAAAGTAATTTAGATAAAAAAGACACGAGTTGCAACAAAATTTTCTTGAGAGAGAGGTAAGAAGCATATGGGTGGAGTTGGGTCTTAACCTGCCATGTTCTTTTCTAGAGACTCAAGGTATACTATAGATTGGTTGTATGCCATTCATTTTCAAGTAATTTTGAATAGTAGAACCACCCTCCTTCTCCCTTCACTTCTTCAGATGACTTCTGTGTGCTTTTGTGCCCTGAGAGTTTTAGGTTAGGGACACTAGAACAGGACTATGTCCTCAAGGATATAGGTAGTTGTATATGTTCCCACTTTTGGTCTTGCTCACATCTCTTTCCCTTCTCTTGGCTGGTCAGTGCCTGAACTCTCCATGTCTAAGGGCATTGAATTTTCCTATTGTCCTTTGGGTTGTGAATAATTTTTGTATCAAGGTTTATCAAATAATATATTTAATTACTTAAAATCATTATTTTAAAATCACTGTTAAGTGAAAAACACAAGTGTTTGCTGAGACATTTTGTAACTTGGAATGTGAGATGAATTGAATAAGGAGGCACTGAACTATGACTGTTAATGCTCATCTCAATCTGTTTGTGTTATATAAAAGAATTCATCAGAACTCATGCTTTAAACAAAATAGAAGTCTGTTTAGCTTATGTTGTTGAAGACTAGAAAATCCAAGATGGAGGAAGTGTATCTGAGAGACCATTCATGCTGAATTATGACATGGCAAAGAGGATCTTATGGTGAGTTTGCTATTTTTTATCTAAGAACTTTGATTTTAAAACAACCACACTAAATATCATTATGGAGATAATACTTCATTTACAAGGCCAAAGCCCTCATGACAGAATCACTATTTAAAGATCCTACCTATCAGCTGTTACCTTTAGGGTTAAGTTTTTAATATGAACCTGGAATAAAACATTAAAGCCATTGCCGATGGATTAGAATTTTTCCTGCCTAATAACACCAATACTATCAACATTACTTGATATTACTGTAAATTGTCTTGGTATTATTTAGTGAGGGCCAATATACATACAGGCATACTTCAGATGATGAGAAATTTTAGACTCTGGAGATAGAAGAGCTGGTTTTGATATGATTTTGGTTTATAAAAGAGAACAACAAGATTTTTTCTGGACATAGTATATTCAGTTCCTATAGTAATTGAAGTAGATATGTTGAGCGGGTATTTAGAAATGTGACCTGAGACTTTAACCCACAACAGGGTCAATACAAAGACATGGTGAGCAGATGATGCATAAATAAGAGTGATGTGGAAGAAAAGTCAAAGGACAAGGTTAATAGAACATCAAGTTCAGAAAATTTGAGAGGTGTGTCTTAGAGTTTACAAAGATGAAGAAACCCTGCCCTCCTGTTGATTTTGTTTTCCCTCAGGAATTGGTATATACTGCAACCTAGCCAACATTTGCAGATGTCTTGTCCTCATCTCATGTACCCCCAGCAATGATAATGTGAACAGGAACTTCATTTTCTTTATAACCAATATGCTCAAGTCCATGAAATGATSTGAAGAAATACTGAAGCATCAGTGTTTCTATGACTTCTAGGCAATTCCATTATTTGCATTGATGAGATATATGGCATTTACAAACATCCTTTAATCACATACATTACAAAAAATTATTATAGGATATCCAAATAGATGGGCACCAAATATTCAAGGTGCCACTACCAGTAATTCTAATAGATCTGTACGTAGATGTGGGTTTTGGCAGGGCTAATATAGTACAGTAATAGATATCTGCAGAGTCCTATGCTTTGGTCTTAGGTGGTCTTTTTCTTGTTATGCATAGCCAACCATTTTCCTTTTTTTTAAAAATACAATCTCAGCCAGGCAATAGTGTGATGATTCAGTTTCTCCAATCTCATTTTCCCAAAGCCTACAGCAGCTGCATGCATTGTCCAGGAATGAATGCCAGCCTCATTTGTTATGATCTTCTGAAAGCAAATTTTGTCTTTTACACTAGCTATAGATACATCAAGATAAGGATTATAAACTGTTCAACTCTTCATGCTGAGAATTCTGTAGGGATTCTGCTTTGTGGTGCTCTTATTTGTTCAATGGAACACTAAAACCCATTTACATCTATTAGAATAATTGCCACTGCTAACTATGAAGTCAGACTCTCTACAGTCATTTCRGATACTAAAACCAATGTATATTATGTGCAAACAATAATAGGCACTGAGGACCAAGAGTGAATAAGATGTAACCTTTGCCCTAAATAACTCATGGTATTTTGTATAAAGTATCATATAAATAGAAAATAAAAATATAATTGGAAAATCCTGTGAAAATGATATACAATTTATGAATGACAACACTTAATGCAACACTGATTGAATATAAAATATAGACTCAAGAAATACTTCCATGAACTGAAGACATGTAAAATTTATGAATCTTTCAGCATTTATATTTGCTGAAAATTGCTTCTTTAAGCCATGGTTTATTTAATCATGAAATAGTACATAAGTTACTCCCATCCCCAATCTTTCTTATTAGGGATATTCAGCAAGAACATTTCCTCCTTCCAGAGTTGTTATCAACTACTTCCAAGGAGATAGAGCTGGTCAGTTTGGGTAGGTATTAACTCCTATTTTGCCTGAAAAGAGAAAGAGAAAGCAAAAAAAAAAAAAAACCTTAATTGTGGGCTATTTCAAGAAGGAATTAACTGTTTCTGGAAGCTTCATTTGCCTTAAGCAATGCATTGAAATCTTAATTTACTTGGGACAAACCAGATTTACCTTATGTTCAGGTCATTTTGTAGCCACTTCTGTCACATCTTCCAGCTGAGTGTCCTCTTTAATCCAAGTGAAGATACCTTTGGAGAGGGAAGAATGGGCCTCAGTATGGATCACTGATACATTGGGTCTGCAGGGGAGAAATGGAGAACAGAGGCTTCTTAAGTTAAATCCATGGGAAACCTGAGAACGACAATTATATCGGGATACATGCCACATCTACCTCATCAAATGCCGTGTAATACATATGGAGGATATTACCCAGACAGCTATAATGTTATCCAAAAATGACACTAAAAATGAAACTAATGGCCCAGGATACAGTTATAGCTATCCAGCACCAACTCATATACAGAAAAGTAAGGGTTTCCTTAACTCTCTCCAAAATAAAGAATAATAACCTGGTGACTATTATCTAAATAAAAAAATTACAGCAGAAAACCATTTGATGCACTGAATTTTTTTTATTTTCTATATTCTTTGTTTACATTCCAAATGCTTTCCCCTTTCCCAGTTCCCCCCTCACCATATGTCCTCTAAGTCCTCTTCCCTYCGCCCATTCCCCAATCACCCCCTCCCATTTCTCTGTTCTGATACTCCCCTACAAAACTGGATCAAGTCTTTTCAGGACCAGGGCCCTGATGCACTGAATTTTTTTTTTTAAAGTTGTCTAACCTGTTACCTTTTTTAAAGATTTATTTATTTATTTTATGCATATGAGTACACTGTAGCTGTACAGAGGGTTGTGAGCCACCATGTGGTTGCTGGGATTTGAACTCATGACCTTTGGAAGAACAGTCAGTGCTCTTAGCCGCTGAGCCATCTTTCCAGCCCCGATGCACTGAATTTTTAAGAACTGGTTTCCAGACAGGACTCTAACATGCTGCCTTAGTTAGGGTTATTATTGCAGTGAATAAAACACCATGGCCAAAAGCAAGTTGGGAAAGAAAGCGTTTATCACAGTTCCATATAATAGTTCATCATCAAAAGCAATGAGGACAGGGACTAAAGTAGAGCAGGAACCTTGTAGCGGGAACTGTTGCAGAAGCCACGGAGGGATGCTGCTTATTGGTTTGCTACCTATGGTTTGCTCACCCTGCATTGTTATATAACTTAGGATGACCAGCACCACCCACAATGGGTGTGGGTGTTTCCCATAAATCCCTAAGTAAGAAAATGCTCTACAGACTTGCCTACAGCCTAATCTTGTGGAGACATTTCTTCAATTGAGGTTCCCTCCTCTAATAACTCCAGCTTGTGTAAAGTTGACATAAAACTAGAACGCATGCTGTACTTTTATTTTTGTTGCACTGCTTTTTCATAAAACACAAAGGAAAGTTTTTCCCCACTATTTCTGAAGCTTTTTTAATTTTCATTTTTTATCATGAGTTTTGTACTGTAATTTACTTTTCTCAGTGAAAATTTGTCTTGTTTCCAATTTAATATGACTAGAAGCCTGATCCACTGAGCTTTTCATTTACCTAGTTTTATCAATATTACAATCTATCAGTCATATTAATGCATACTTTATCTAAAAGATTAATTTTTAGAAATGCAAGCAATCAAAAGAACTCAAAATACATCATGAGATGTCCCTCCACATTGTGCACACTTATCTTTAAAGCACTACCCACATCTTCAGCTGTTGTTCAATGACTGCGCATATTGAATGTGCATCATGTGCTGCATCCACCGTGGTGTTCTATAAAATGTTATAAGAAAATCAATTAATCTGGAATTTGGCTTTGAAAAACAAGTACAAAAGATAGAAAAAGTATTGTTATAAACAGAAGTGAAAAAAAAGCTCATGACATATTTTTTAAAAATTGTTCTGTGGGCATTTCATCTAAGGTCAAGACTTAAAGGGAGGGAACTTAGATAAAATATCCTACAGTGAGGCAAGAGAACTTGTAGAGCCCACCTCCAGCAGAAAGACAGGGCATCAAGTAAGGAATGGGATTGCCTTCCCATAGTCAAACTCTCTGACCCATAATTGTTCCTGTCTGAAAGAACTGCAGGGACAAAAATGGAGAGGAGCCTGAGGAAAAGAAGGTCCAGTGATAGGCACCAAGTGGAATCCAGCACAAGGGGAGGTCCCAAGGCCTGATACTTACTGAGGCTATGGAGTACTCTCAAAAAGGGGCCTATCATAACTGCCCTCTGAAAAATCCAACTAGCAGCTGAGTCCAATGCARATATTTACACCCAACCAATGGACAGAAGCTGCTGGCCCCCGTGATTGAATTAGGGAAGAACTGGAAGAAGTTGAGGAGGAGGGTCACCCTATAAGAGGACCAGTAGTCTCAACTAACTTGGACCCCTGAGGTCTCTCAGACACTGGACGACCAACCAGACAGCATATACCAGCAAATATGAGGCCCCCAACACATATACAGCAGAGGACTGCAGGGTCTGGAAACAGAGAAAATGTACCTAACCCTCAAGAGACTTGAGGCCCTAGGGAGTGGGGAGGTCTGGTGGGGTTGGGGTTGGGGGCGTGAAGGTATGGGGTTTGGGGACATCCTCATGGAGACAGAGGCAGGGGGAAGAAGTATAAGATGTGGAACAGTCAGAGGGTGAACTGGGAGGGAAAAAAATCTGGAGTGTAAAATAATGATTAGATAAAATTAAAAAGAAAATGTTCTATGGGCCAAAGACAAACAATGCAATACCAGTGAGTTAATATTTTTTAAAAGAATAATTTACAAGAGGCATGACAGTTACCAAGGTGAAGTCATAAATGTACAGTAAATTTGTCTAGACTGAATAAATCACAAAGCTGTAACCATGGTTCTTTTAATTAAATACAAGTCCAGAGCTAACTTTTATAGTTGTGAATTGTGTTAATCATTTTGTGCCTCTTGTAAATTACTCTTTAAAAAAAAAAAGAACACATTCTACCACTCCTGGGATATACCCAGAGGATTCCCCAACATGTAATAAGGACACATGCACTATTATGTTCATAGCAGCCTTATTTATAATAGCCAGAAGCTGGAAAGAACCCAGATGTCCCTCAACAGAGGAGTGGATACAGAAAATCTGGAACAATTATACAATGAAGTACTACTTACCTATTAAAACAATGAAATTCTTAGGCAAATTGATGGAACTAGAAAATATCATCCTGAGTGAGGTGACGTAATCACAAAAGAACACACATGGTATGTACTCCCTGATAAGTGGATATTAGTCCAGAAGCTTGGAATACCCAAGATATAATTCACAGATCACATGAAGCTTAAGAAGGAAGACCAAAGTGTAGAGCAAAGACTGAAGGAAAGACCATCCAGAAACTCCCCGACCTGGGGATCCATCCCATAAACAGTTATCAAACCCAGACACTATTGTGGATGCCAACAAGTGCTTGCTGACAGGAGCCTGATATAGCTCTTTCCAGAGATGCCCTGCCAGCACCTGACAAATACAGAGGGGGATGCTCTGAACCAACCACTGAACTGAGCACAGGGTCCCCAATGGAGGGAGGGGCTAGAGAAAGGACCCAAAGAGCTGAAAGGGTTTGTAACCCAATAGGAGAAGCAACAATATGAACCAACAAGATGCCCAGAGCTCCCAGGAACTTAACCACCAACCAAAGAATACACATGGAGGACCATGGCTCTAGCTACATAGGTAGCAGAGGATGGCCTGGTCAGACATCAATAAGAGGAGAGGCCCTCAGAACAATGAAGACTCATTGCCCCAGGGTAGGGAAATGCCAGGTCAGGGAAGCAGGAGTGGGTGGGTTAGTGAGCAAGAGTGGATAGGATAGGGGAGTTTAGAGGGGAAACAACAAAAGGGGATAGCATTTGAAAGGTAAATAAAAAATTATCTAATAAAAACACTGGGGGGCGGGAAACAGAAATTAAAGAACATTTAAAAATACAAAAAATGAATTGATAAAAAGAAGTAAGTAATCTCAAATATATAATATATAATATATGTTATATATTATATATTATATAATG
>BDUI01000666.1:167043-182497 GCA_002335545.1 Apodemus speciosus | reverse complement strand
AAAAAAAAAAAAAAAAGATTAGTCCACATATACCAATGTGGAAATGTGTCTTCATTATCTGTTGCCAAATAACATTGTGTTATGATGGCCTCCTTAGGAGTAGAACTGGGGACATAGAATGGGGAGTGAAGGTGAGAATTTTGAGGAGCCCCCTCCTCCCCTTTCTTTTTCAAGACAGGGTTTCTCTGTGTAGTCCTGGCTGTCCTGGAACTCGATCTGTTGACCCGGGCTGGCCTCACCTGCCGGAGTGCTGGGATTAAAGGTGTGCCGGAGGATTTCACTTTTTATTTGATGTTTCTGTATTGTCTGAATGCTCTACTTGATATTCTTCTTCAATGTTTACATTGTTTTACACATCAGGTTAGTTTTACTACATTAAAAGACAAATAAGGACCAAGCAAGGTTGATTCTTTACTTCTGGATCCCAAAGTGAATTTAGAAAACAAAAACCAAAACCAAACAAAGCAAAGAAGGCTAGCTGATACAGGAAGAAAGGGGAGGTCAAAGGGTGTGTCTCCCGAAGAGGAAAAACTACATCCTCACACCGCTCCAACTAAACCTGCTTTTCTTGCAGCATCGCTATGCAAATTAACCTCTGGGTTTCATTTTTAGGATCAGGAAGTCCTTGAACGCTATGTTAAACGACTTGGCTCTGCTCTTTGGAAGCCGTACACGGAAAATACAAGCGAGAAAGGATGAGAAGCTTGGGAATGAGCGCCCCTGGAATTATCTAGAAATGGGATTTGTGGTACAAATAGGGTGAAGAGCTGGAGAACGAAGGATCACAGGGGGGTCCGGGGCGGGGAGTTGTTGTTGAGAGTGAGCATATCTACTCCGGCGAGAGGTTTGAATTCCCACGCCCCTCCTCCCATCGCAGCAGCGAGGTGGAACCGCCGCTACGGTCGGAAAGGTCAAGTATCTATCCACCTCGCAGGCTCAAGTACCTTCCAGTGGTGAACTCGAAAAGCAACTTACTGGCTGAAAATCAAAATGGCCTAGCCTACAACGACCACGCTCTGCGCTACTTCTCTGAAAAGGCCACTCGCCACTTAGGATGAATTCCCGAAGACTTCCCTCTCTCTCCTCTCTCTCCTCCCGGCGCTTGCAGGATGGAGGGGAAAGTCAAGGCAACACGGACAGTTCCTAGCAACGGCTCCGAGCAAACGGGAGGGTCGCTCGTCCCCAGACGCTCGTGGGGCCTCGGTGGCGGCTGCGGCAGCGCCCCCACAGGACCTTCATCCCCCTACGGGTCGCCTTGGGGACCTCCCCAGCCTCCGGACGAGATGCGCGGCGGAGGGGCCTGCCTCGGCGGAGCGCGGGTCACAGAGGCGTCAGGGCCACGGGTAGCCGAGAGGACGCGGGCGCAGGCCGGGCCCGCCGMTCGCCCGCGCGCTCCTTGGCACCGACACGGGTGGCGCCACAGCACCTCAGGCCGCGCGTAGCCGGCGCCTCGCGCTCGATCGGCGGATCACAGAAACCCGAGACTTGCCAACCGCACTCACCCGGCTACCTGCGACGTCCACGCCGAGCCCAAGCGGGAGCAGGGGCGTCGAGGGCGCGCGTCCTCCCGGGAAGCTGTAGCCCGCTCAACCTCAGCCCGGGAGCCGCGGGTCGGCAGCGGGCGAGAGGCCAGGGTGCCGGTGGGGCGGGGCCGAGGCGCCGTGCGCACCTCAGGGACCAATGGGAGTACAGCAAGTGGCCTGCGTGGGCGGGGCATAACCCCTGTAGGCGGGACGTGGACCTAAGAGGCGGGACGGGGCTGGACCCGTGGCACCGCGGGGACCAATCAGAATGCGGCCGATGRGATAGAGGGCGGGCCTGATTCTAGAGGGCGGGGCTGCCGTGGTACTCTGTCGGCGTCTTGGAGCTGAGGTCCGGACCTCCCTGGCTGCGGTTTGTGGCAGCGTAAACCAAAGCGCCTCGGCATCGGTGAGAGCACCGTTTAGGAAACTCAAGCCTATTACGCAAGGTCCTCTTGCATATCAGCAGTTGAGCATTGTTCACCAGCTGCCCAGAGTTGAGAACGCACTCCAAGACCTTTAGAAACCAAGACCTAAGAAGAAGTTACAGGTCCAGGGATCCCAGTCAATACTGGTTACCGTAGGGTACCCGTAAAGCAAAGCTACACAGCTATTTTAGCCTGATGATTATTTTTCCATCTATCCAAATAGATTTTTGGCTTGTTTTGGGAGCAAATCTTTACTTATCTCCTTTAAAGGTACTGCCTCTGGATTTTTCAGCGTAACTTCCGAAACCACATTTCCTACAGAATATAAATGCAATTGAAGAAAGATGCAAAGTCCAAGGTACTACTACATTGAAGGCAAAAACACACTTTACCTAGATAGAGTAAAGCAAAAGATTTTTGTGTCATGCAACTGTCACAAATGACATCCTGAATCCTGTTACTCCTGTAGTTCTTGTGTATAATCTAGGACTTAGGTGCTCAATAATTATTCACTGCATAAATTCCTTTTTGGAGTATGGGATTATGCATGCATTCTAATAAGCAAGAGGGGCAGCAGAAGGGAACATTTTTAGGCATCTTTTCCAGAACTAGGGAATGTAGTTCATTTGTTACAGTATTTAGCCTTGAATACATAAGGCTCTGGGTTGTATCCCCAGCATCATATAAACAGGTGTGGTGACACCTACCTGTAATGCCCACAATGCAAGATGTCCCAGTTTTGCTTTGGGTATGAACATGGGCCCAAGTAGAATTCCTATTTTCCAGTCAGACTGGCTTACATAGCAAATTCAAGACCAGGCTGAAGTGAGATGCTGCCTCAAAAATAACGGAGGCTCTAGGATGTCATTCAGGAGCACGCTGCCTGTTCAGAGTATGCTGCCTGCTTTCCTTCTCCGTCAGTTAAAATAAAAATGGGACTGGAAAGATGGCTCAGACTGCTCTTCCGGAGGACCTACAGCAACTCCAGGTCCAGGGGATCCACTTTCCTCTTCTGGCTTCTCTGGACACCAAGTATGCAAATGGTGCATATACATACATGCAGGCAAAACACTCATACACATAAGTTTAAGCATGGGGAAAAAAAAAAAAAAAAAAAAAAGCAGGGACTGGAGAGATGGCTTAGTGGTTAAGAGCACTGACTGCTCTTCCGGAGGTCCTGAGTTCAATTCCCAGCAACCACATGGTGGCTCACAACCATCTGTAATGGGATCCGATGCCCTCTTCTGGTGTGTCTGAAGACAGTGTACTCACATTCATAAAATAAATAAATCTTTAAAATAAGAAAAAAGTAGAGAAAAAAAAAGACCAAGCCACTGAACATGCATTACTTGAATTGGAACTCCACCACCATGCTATGTGATCATATACTTAGGTGGTTTGGTTTTGGTTTCGTTTTTGTTGTTGGTTTTTTGATTGTTTGTTTCCAAGACAGGGTTTTCCTGTGTAACACAGCCCTGGTTGTCCTAGAACTCACTCTGTAGACCAGACTGACCTCGAACTCATAGAGATCCACCTGGCTCTGCTTCCTAGTATTAGGATTAGAGGCGTGAGCCAGCACACCCTGCTGCTTATCTACGTTGTTAGATGCTGGTCGCCTGAGCACCTGTCTGTCAAGGTTCCCCAGACTGGGGAGATTTTGTAACTTTAGGATCCTTTCCTGCCTTGGATCAAGGCCAAAGATCCACTTCATCCAAAGCAGCAAATGAACTCTGGTCCAGAAAGAGGCCTACCAAGAATGGAGGGCAATTCAGGATGGGTGGGCTGTTCTGATTGGTCCTTCACTGTCAGCCAAGCACTGTACTAAGAACCATGCAATTCACAGCCCATCTTCTGAGAGTGCAAAGCAAACACTGCTCCACAGGAACTAAAAGATTGACGTGAGCTGTGTCAACGTGGGTGTGTAAACACCCTCAAGTACAGCATCGCCTCTTCAGTAGCTTTACTGTGTTAACAGAACAGCTTCGTGCCACTGTTAGCGTTATCTTCTCAGAAGGCCGCCATTGAAAGGAGCGCCAGGCTCCCGGCTACTATGTTGTCTATCTTCTGAAATGTCTATGCCTCGCCAGCCATTTGGTGAACATACAAAGCCAAGGGCCAATCTAAGCACACTCTACAGCTTTGTGTTTCCACTTCTTAGTTAGCTTGAGCTCATTTTTGGAGGCTGTGTTCCTGACACAATGCAGAATTAGTCACACACGAGCTTTACTTTAGAAACACCTCTGGCACGTGAGTCTCCGTGACAACTGCTGAGGTTACTCTTCAGAAGTCTGATGGCCACTTTTGTTGAAACCAACCTCTTCACTTAGGCCTGCATGCGAGGTGACACTTTATGACTGTTGCACTAAAAGCTTTACCCTCAGATCACACCAATGCTACCATTTCCTTAACGTGTGTTTCATGAAGAGTCATGAAGGTGTATTGCACACGTGCAGACATGACTGGGGGAGAGCCACGGGAGATTGTCATGAATGCTTTAATTGATGTGAAAAGCTGGGCCTGAGACAGGGCCCTGGATGGTGTAAGAGAATGCATGCTGAGCAGGGAGCGAGTGCGCATTGTTTGCTCTTGGCTGTAGGCCTGATGTGATTGGCTGCTTCTCTGCAGCCCCGACTTCCCTGATGGACTGTAACTTGGTATTATAAGCCAAAGTGAACCCTCACTCCAGGTTGCCTTTTTCCCCCTCGAGACAGAGTTTCTCTGTGTAGCCCTGACTGTCCTGGAACTCACTCTGTAGACCAGGTTGGCCTTGAACTCAGAAATCTGCCTGCCTCTGCCTCCTAAGTGCTGGGATTACAGGCGTGCGCCACCACGCCCGGCTCCAGGTTGTTTTCTGTCTGGGTATTTTACCACAGGAACACACATGGCACCTGGACCCCTCCAACCTCCAGGGCCCGAGAGATAATTTGTTTCTGGCAGAAGAGGAAACATCTTTCTGTGGTGAATTCTAACACAGTTATTCTAAACATAGTTGTTTAGTTTGTTTCTTTTTGTGACAAGGAACAGAAAACACCACCTCACATTGGCTTAAATAATAAAATCAATGGGACTTGTAAAACTGGGATGGGGGAAGTGTGGTAAAGGGTATGATCTGAAAGTAATGTCTCCTCAAAATTCATATATTGAAATCCTGTGACTGATCTCGAGGATGGCATTCTCGTGGATAGATAGATGACAGATAGATGGATGGATGATAGATAGATACATGTAATTGTTTTAAAAACTAATTTCACTCCCTTCACCTATGAGGTGGTGGACCCCACACCAGAAACTGAGTCTGCAGGCAGACTTGATCCTAGAATTCTGGGCCCCATGTCTGTGAAAAATGAATTTCTGTCCTGAAACCCTCAGTGCATGGCGTTTTGTTAGAGCAGTTCAGCTCAGTCCCACTGTCATTCCATCTTTCATCTCCACATAACTGCTTCCTCTGGAGCCTGGAGAAGAGTCCCCCGACCCCTGATTTGACTACCCATAAGCCAGTCCCTGTACACATTGAAATACTAAGTGATTAGTGGTCTAGGCACAGTTACATAGCCCAATCATTGGGGTGTTTTAAAAAGTTTCTTTTCTTTTCTTTCTTTCTTTTTTAAGTTTAAAAGAGATGCCTCAGTAGGTAGGAATACTGTAAGCTTGAAGACCTCAGTAGATAGGAATACTGTAAGCTTGAAGACCCGAGTTCCAAGCCCAACACAAACATAAAAACTAAACACAGCTGATCACAATGCTGTGATCCCAGCCACATAGATCAAGTCCAATACAATGTTCAAGGGTTTGCTCAAAACCATGAATATCAGAAGATGAGGCTCACTGGGGATTATCTTGAAGGCTGGCTACTGCACTTACTTATTTAGTAATATTTTATCCTAAATTAGAAAGGATCTCCAATATCTTCTGGTCTGTGTTTTCACGGAGCACCTTACATGCAAACGCCAGTAGCTGTGTAGTATAGGTAACTCAAATGCCAGAGTCCCAGCAGATGGCTCCGTCGGTAAAGTGCTCATTCAGGAGCATGAGACCTGAGTTCAAATCCCCAGCATCCACATAAGAAAAGCTGTGCACAGCAGTGTGCCCCCGTTCTCCCAGCACGGATGAGGTGGGGAAAGAAGGCTCTTTGGGGTTCACTATCCAACCAGAGTAGCGAGTCACGAAGCTCCAGGGTCAGTGAGGGACACTGTCTCAGAAAATAAGGGAAGACTGATTGCAGAACACACCAGACACTGACATTTGACCTCCACATACACCAACACATATGCATGTACAGGCACACACACAAACACATTTATTTCAAAAGGTCTTTTTGTGTATATCTCATAGTAAAATTCCCAAGAAAATGAAGCACAGTTTTCTTACCACATCCACAGGGGTTGCACCATGAGCGTGTTAGCATAATTAACAGCAAGCAAATAACATGCCGCATTTACATGTGATGTGACACCATGCTAGGCTGGGGTAATGAGCAGGCTTTTTATTCATGTGACTGTCTGTTTACTGGGGCATTTGCAAGTCAGGCGAGGCAAGGAAAACTTCCTGGCTGTGCTTCACCGACCTGAGCTTTGGAAACCATCTGGCAGTCTGCCTGTGCTGGGACAYGGTGTTTGAAATACCTAACAAACAGAATGGCATGGACTTAGAAGCCAGTAAGGACTGCCAGCCAACAGAACATCCTGGCCCAACTACGATAACCAGAAGGTCTGCTGGCAGTAATGTCCTATCATTGTAACAACTGAGGATTCCTCTTCAAATGGCCCCTGCAGAACGGCAGCTTCCGCTGAGGACCACTGACTAGCKAACCAGAACACCACCTGGCAGCCCGCATCTTGTGTCCCAGCAAAACCCCAATCCTGCGAGCTGGGTTTTACCTTTCCTGGTGTGTGCATAAACAAGTATGCGAAAGCCAGGGTTTTATCCTCAGACATCCTCCACTTGTTTTTATTCTGCTTTGATTTGGGGGATTCTGTTTTGCTTGAGAGCTGGTCTCTCCTGGGGGATTGGAGCTTGGCAACTCTGAGGCCGAAGGGCCATTAGTAAGCCCCAGAGAGCCTCGTGCCTCCTCCTCCCCGCACTGAGATTACAACTGTGATGGCGCCTGGCTTTTCTGCATGGGCTTAGGCGTTCGATGCAGGCTGCCATGCCTCCGCAGCCAGCACTTTGCTGAATGTTATTTCTCCAGCTTCTAATTTTCCTCCTTTGACCGAGGGGTTCGATTGAAGCCCAAAGCCAAACAGCCAGGGAATGAAAACTCCGGGGTCTGAATTGAAACCTGTCCAGTAGCGAAGTTCGTTCTCTGCCACATTATGGTGCTCATGGGTGTTATGTATGGACTCTCAGGGAGTCAAGGTCTCCTGGAAATCCAGGACAAGCATGTCAGCTCATGCAGAAAACACACTAGTGAATGGAGTTCCTGACTCTCCACAGCACCAAAGAGTTGTATGGGAATAGAGTTCTGGGATCAGAGCACTTGCAGGTTCCTGGGATCAAATTCTTCCTCTGTCACTTTCCATCTGTGACCTAATATGTCATTGAACCTCTCTGTGCCTACGTTTTCTCCTCTTCCTCCTCCTCCCTCCCTATGGTGGTTTAAATATGTTGGCCCAATGGAAGTGGAACTATTAGGGGGTGTGGCCTAGTTGGAGGTAGTGCGTCACTGTGGGGGCGGTCTTTGAGGTCCTATGCCCAAGCTCCGCCCAGTGTGGAAGAGACCCTCTTCCTGGCTGCCTGGGAAAGACAGTCTAGTCTCTTCCTGGCTGTTTCGGATCAAAATATAGACCTCTCGGCTCTTTCAGTAGTAAGTCCGCTTGGATGCTGCCATGCTTCCCACCATGATAATAATGGACTGAATCTCTGAAACTGTAAGATAGCCCCAATGAAATGTTTCCCTTATGAGAGTTGGTCATGGCATCTCTTCACATCAATGAAATCCTAAGACACAKGATCTCACTCTTTAGCCCTGTTGGGCCTGGAACTTACTACATTCACCAGGCTGGCTTTGAACTTGTAGCTATTCTCCTGCCTCTGCCTCTTGAGTGCTGGGATTAGAGGATCCATTGTCACCTTTTAAAAGGGTCCATAGCAGAGCACCTTTGGCTCATGGTTGTTGCAAGGGTTGAATTTATGCCTGCAAGGGAAACAGCCCACAGCTGTGAGGTAACACCGCCCGCACCTGTTCTGTGCCCGGGATCGTCTTCTTACCAGCCATATCCTCTGATTCCCATCGACGCCACTCCCCTTCTGCCTCCTGCCTCCTCATCATGCCACCTCCTCTTCCTGGTTGACGGTAAGGTTCAGGTTCATTTCTTGTTCCTGTGCCTCAGGCCTTCTCTCTGTGGAATCTTGCACTGCCGGCTCTTTGCTTAGTAATGAGTTCTAATTCCTGTAAGTGTGCACACAATATTATGCAGGTGCAATAAGTAATGACATGGAGCCAAATACGAGGATTTGGAGATATATTGAAGATCTAGTAATAAACAAGGAAGGGTGCTTGAGAGATGGCTCAGCGGTTAAGAGCACCAGCTGTTCTTCCAGAGGTTCAATTCCCAGCAACCACATGGTGGCTCATATCCATCTATAATGGAATCTGATGCCCTCTTCTGGCATGCAGGTATACATGCAGATAGAGCACTCATACATAAAATAAATAAACAGATGAAGAAGATATACAAGAATGTCTATAACACGTTCATATGTATAGACAAAGTGACTGAGTATACATAAACTCTGCATACAATTTGTAAATTTTTGAAAGGATATTGTGGTATCAGGATAATAGTGCCCTCATTTCTTAATCCCCCAAATATATAAATATATTTCTAGATTATTCTTCTGTTGCTGAGATAAAACACCATCACAAAACCAACTTAAGGAAGAGAGTTTTCCTTGGGCTTATGTTTTCAAAGGGACGAGTCCCTTATGGCTGAAAGGCGTGGTGGTAGCAAGTGGCAGACACTGTCCTGGGCGGAAAGATGGAGACTCCTCGAGGGCAAACGCAAACCAGAGATGGTAAACTGAAAGTGGGGACAGGCTGTGAACTCTCAGAGCCCACCCCGAGTGACCACATTCCCCCAGCAGGGCTTTGTCACCTCCGCAAATGGGGTCTAGGTGCTCAAATACCAGAGCCGAGGGGGGACAGTTCTCATCCCAACACTAAATTACAAAGAGAAAGAGGGAAAGGTTCAGATGGATGGAGGTT
Source organism: Apodemus speciosus (assembly GCA_002335545.1). Taxonomy (NCBI): domain Eukaryota; kingdom Metazoa; phylum Chordata; class Mammalia; order Rodentia; family Muridae; genus Apodemus; species Apodemus speciosus. The sequence goes on along the minus strand of BDUI01000666.1, from coordinate 173,345 downwards.
GCCAGTCAGCTGACCTGCAAAGAGCTAATTATGGTGGGTTGTGTTATTATGCGGTGGGATCCATTGTAATTACAAAGGGTGATCAGGCCGGAAGAGGGAGGCAGAAAGAAGGCGGGGTGATGTGAAAAGGGGCGGGGTTGACCTGCTCATGCTGACTTGGCGGTTGTAAATCAAGGTCAGACAGCATCTACTAGACGGAAGAGGCAAGGGAATGAATTCTTCTCTAAGGCGTCCCTAAAATCCCGATTTTAGCCCAGAAAGATGACTTACGGCCTTTGCCTTGCAGACTGTAACACAGCGATTGTGTGTGAAGTTGCATATTGTTTGCATAGAAACAGAGAAGGGGCCGGACATGGTGACCTGATCGGACCCAGGAAGTAGAGCTGGAGGGCTGGATGGCGGCACTCTGGAGGACAAAGGGCCTCATTTGTTCAAATATGTTCTTCTGCACGGATGAAAACTTTATTTTATTCATTCATTTATTTTCTAAAAGCCTACAGCACCTGGTATTCCCAGGAGTCTCCCATCCAAGTAGTAACCAAGCCCAGCCCTGCTTAATTTCCCTCATCAGACGAGGGATACATGTACATTTATAAGACCCTTTCTGAAGTAATCAGATTTATCAGCTTATCTCGAGCTGTGTAGTATTTCACTGACCAGTCAACGTGTCCACCGTCCTTTGCCTAAGTTTTTACCTGTCGTGCAGCCATGGTCAGGCGGATGCACGGAACAGAAAATCCTCAAACTCTTCCATGTAGTCAGATGTGTGAGTCTGGAGCCCAGGCGCAAGCAGACACACTCCCCTCTGCTAAGTCACTGACACTCAAAAACAATTTCAGGAGACGGCAGTGTCACACTTTATTTTTAAGAATTTTTTTTGTGTGTAGGAATGTTTTGCCTGCACATATATCTGTGCGTCACTTGTAGTCGATGCTCATGAAAGTCAGAAAAGGGAATCAGATGCCCTGGAAGTTACAGACAATTGTAAGCTACCATGAGGGTTCCGGGTCCCAGCAAAAAGCACTTTTAGCCACCAGGGCATCTCTCCAGCCTCCACTTACAACTTCTCAGACCACTTTTTCCAAAGTTGAAGAAGGGAGTGGTTTGGCTTCTCTGGCCAACACAGGATGGCCGTGAGCCCCTAATTCTGGTTTCCACACCCTGAGTGATGGGGTTACACACTTGCAACTCCAGTTCTGGCTAGTTTTTGTTTTTGTTTTGAGACTTTTACCAGGTAGCCCAGGCTGGCCTTGAACTATAAATACTCCTGCTTCTGACTCCAGAAGGCCAGGAATACAGATGTAGGACTTTGAAGTTTTTTGGGGACCGTAATTTGATTACATAATTCCGCAGCTTTTCCTATGGTCTCATCGCGGTGTGACGTCACCACATCCCACGTTACAGCAGTTTTACCATTTCCTTCCGGTACCCACAGCCTTACGTATGTCCATTAATCAACGTTCTGCCGGTGCATTGCCCACCCTGGACTTCACATATAAATAGGCAGTTCCTTTCTTTCTCTATGCCTCTGTCTCCCCCTTTCTTCCTCCTTCTCCCCTTCTCTCTCCCTTCTTCCCTTTCTTTCAAGGCAGGGTGTCACGAAGCCTAGGTAAATCCTCAAAGCTGCTATTTTACATGGAAGACCTTGGACTCCTGATCTTGTGCCACCTCTGCCTCCAGAGCGTGGAGATTACAGGTCGAGGCTGCTCTGTTTGGTTCACATGGTGCTGAAGGTCAAACCAGGATTCCATGGATGCTAAGTAAGCGTGTACCACAAGCTCCTTCCCGGCCATGTGTTTGAGACTGGGTCTCACAGTACCACCAAGTGTCCCAGGCTGGCTTCGAACTCACCATTTTTGTCTCTGCTTCCCTGGCTGAATGGAATAATTATATAACATTTTTTATTAAAACTTTAATAGTCTTTGCTGGGCACACACCTTTAATCCCAGCACTCAGGAAGCAGATCACTATGAGTTCCAGGCCAGCCTGGTCTACAGATGGAGTCCCAGGACAGCCAGGGATGTTACACAGAGAAACCCTGACTTCAAACAAGCCCAACCAAACAAAAATCTTCTTTTAAGCTGAAAGCATGACAGAGCAGTTTCCATAAATTTAGGAGTGTAAATGAGCACAAACCAGACCTTTGCTTCTTTGTTTGTTTGAGACAGGGTTTCTCTGTGTGGCCCTGCCTGTCCTGGAACTCACTCAGCAGACCAGGCTGGCCTTGGAACACTCAGCAATCCACCTGCCTCTCCCTCCCTGTGCTGGGATCACCGACGTGGCCACCACTGCCTGGCTTTTATATTGGAGTATCTTTTCATCCCCCACAAGACTTCTCATTACTCCTTCCGTACGAATCTGTAGGACAGTGACATTCAGTAATCCCCTGCCCCCAAAGCACGTGCCTACAAAACCAGAGCTAATGATATTCTAGCCAGTGGGGTAGGGGAGTTAGCTCAGCTGGTAACACACTTGCTACACAAGCACGAGGACCAGAGTCTGAGCCCTAGAAGGCACACAAAAACTCAGGTGTGGTACTTTCCACTTATAATCCCGGCAGAGACAGAAGGGTCCCCTGAGGCTGGCTGGCTGGCCAACTTAATGACCCCCAGGCCAGTGAGAGTCTCAAAAATCAAGGTGGGTAATGCCCAAGGAACAAAACCTAAGGTTGGACGGACATACGGACACACACACACGAAAGAGAGAGAGAGAGAGAGAGAGAGAGAGAGAGAGAGAGAGAATGAGAGAGTCCTAATCACACAGATGGATTCCAGTCAGAGCTCCAGTGCTTCACCTGCTACCTCTTGAAGCCACGCACCTGGTAGTCCCGGCCCTGCACCCATTTGTTTGCTGTAACTCCTGCTGGGCAGCCACCACCTGCCTGCGCGGACCAAGTGGAACCACAAACAGCCAACGCATTCCCACCGTGCCTTATTCTGAACTTGTGCTTCCTGAAGGCAGCTTCCATCTGCAGAGCTAGGATGAGTCCTCAGATTCTCCGGGATATTTAAGGGGGGGGGGGGGAGTCACGTGTTTGATGGGGGTGGAGCACAGTGGGCGTGTCTTGGCATGCACTGTGGAGGTCTGAGGACCGACAGCTCAGAGAGTCACTTCKCTCCTCCCCACCACGTGGAGCCCACAGAGTAAACTCAGGTTCGCTAGTTGAACCATCTTGCTGGCTTCAAACTCAGAAATTTTATTTCCTACCAAGACCAACTTGAAAGGCCTGGCTTCCCGTTGGAAGAGTTCCACTTTGCCCAGATGCATAAGGCAGGCTACCACCAGCGTGGGCCCTCTGAAAGGTGCCGCCGGCTGGGAGCGGTGGCTCACGCCTAATCTCCATACTTGGAGACCGAGGTAGGAGAGTTACAAGGCGCCTGCTCGCCTGCATAGCAAAGGCACACAGCCAAAAGCACAGCAGCGTCCACTCTTCCTGTAAGCAAAAGCTCTCCTAGGGCAAATCATGGGCTTGTCTTGTGTTTCTAATTTGTAACCAAAAGCAACTTGGGGAGGGAAGGGTTTATTTCTGCTCATAACTATAGGGCACTCAGAAGAGGAACTCAAGCAGGTAGGACAGAATGCCACTTAATGGTTTGCTCCTTCCGGCTCTCTCGTGTGCTTTCTTATCCATTAAGAAAATGCCCCAGCAACAGGCCAGCCTAATGGGGCCATTTCCTCAATGGAGGCTCCCTCGCCTCAGATAACTCCAGGTCGAGTCAGTGTGGGAAAAACTGGCCAGCACAGGTGTGTATGGGTGTGTCTGGATGACCTCAGTGTGCCCCCTGAAATTCCGTGTGTTAGGATTTCAGACTACAGGGCAGAACTTTGGGGTGGTGATGTGGAGTCCTTTAGAAGGTGGAGGTCTCTCGGGCTGGGAGGTAGCTCCCCTGGGAGCTGCTTGTCTACCGTCTACCGTGCTCAAAGCACTGGGTTCAGGGTCCAGCACTGTGTCAACCCAGCGTGGGGCACATGCCCGTAATCCCAACGCTCTGAACTGATAGGCAGGTAGATTGAAGTCTTGGGATACATCATACCCTCTTTCAAAGTTAGATGGACAGATAGACAGGCAGACAGGGAGGTAGATAAGCCTGGTATGGTGACCATGCTTATGCACCAAGGAGGCAGAGGCAGGAAGATTTCTGTAAATTCCAGGCTAGCCTGGCCTACATAGTGAGATCCTGTCTAATAATAATAATTAATAATAATAATAAATAATAATAATAGGGCTGGAGAGATGGCTCAGTGGTTAAGAGCACTGACTGCTCTTCTGAATGTCTTGAGTTCAAATTCCAGCAACCACAGGGTGGCTCACAACCATCTTTAATGAGATCTGATGCCTTCTTCAAGAGTGTCTGAAGACAGCCACAGTGTACTTACATATAATAAATAAATCTTTAAAAAAATATATCCAGCAGGAGTCAGTAGGGGGCAAGAAAAGGCAATCGGGTTAATGTGATAAAAATATATACATGTATTAAAATGTCATAATGATGCACATCATTATAAATAATTCATGCTAATAAAAAACAAAACTAATGGGGTCTAGAACCTGGGGTAGCAGTGCTTGACTGTAATCCCAGTACCTGGTGTGATGACTGAAAGCCCTGAAATACCAGTACCTGGTATGAGCACTGAGGTAGAAGAACTGCTGTGAGTATGGGCCAACCTGGGACCCGGCTTCAGGAAACAAATGAGAAGTGGGGTCCAGTGGGAGGTCCCTAGGTTAACTGGGGATGTGTTCTAGGAAGAGATTAGGGTGTTTTACACAAGACTATAATTAGTTCTTCCCAAAGGATTATTACAAAAGCTTGAGTCTAGCCCCGCCCAGTTTCTCTCTGGCTTCCTGTTTCCAGTTGCAATCTCTCCAAAGTCAGGTTCCTGCCATGACATGATGCAACTAGAACTCGCGCCTGAGCTGATGGCAGTGCTGTACCTTTAGCCCTCCAGTGCCGTGGGCTACCAGACTTTCTCTTATTAATAAAGTTAGCCCTCCCCGGGCATTTAGTTGTAGCAGTACCGGATGGATAATATACCGTGCCTGGATGAAAGGGCGGGCAGAACCGAGCTTGTCTGTAACAGAAGGCGGGAACCAGCTCTAAACACCAGAGGAACAAACAGTCCAGGAACCTCTTCAGCAGCACAGATGCCCTCTTTTCCTGTGTACCTCAGGTAGGAACCGTCCCCACAGCTGTGGGTCTGTCTCTTTGAGCACGTCTGTAAGCTTACTTTACGGGAATTTGAATGCATCTGGCTTGTTGTCTCTTAAGGGTACCGGGAATGTCCATATTCATGTCAATCACCTGAGAAGATAGAGCCCGCCCACAGGAAGTCAGACTTTTGAAATTGTGATTGGAGGCACAAAATGTCCATCATCCCTGGGACCACCTCTTGATTTTGGATGAGTAGAGTCCTGGTCAGGGCCTTTAAAGGTATTCTTCTGAGGTGGGTGACAGTGGGCTTTGACACTCTCCAGCAGGCTAGGAACTCAGCTTGGTGGCAAACTGGAGTGACAGGTGAGCCTGCCCATCCTAAGGCCTGTCCTTACGTCTGAGCTTTAAGTAGAAAGGATTGGATGCTCCAGTCTGGTGTCAGCTACTGGGGTCAGAGCAATTACATTTGTGTTTGTCTTTAAACCATCGCACTCAGGTGCTGGTGACAACAGACACAGCAAGGAGTCTGTATCCCAGGGCTACACTGAGGAGTCCATTTGGTGCTCTCAAATTTCTGACAATTCAGATAGGGGGACGCTAGATGTCATGATCGGTTGCAAGCTATTTCCTATCCATTCACATTGAGGCAGTGAGAGGCCGGTGACTGGAGGGGAGAGGAGGAGCTAGGGAAGAGAGTGTCGGTGACCACACCAAGAGGGAGACCCAGATATCCAGATGGCTTCAGACATATTGCTGGTGTTTTGGAGAGGTTAGAAATATTGGGATAAGACTTTATCATTGTAAATTGGCATTATGTAATTAGGAGTTTTATAAATCATAAATATATTTGGTTAACTCTTCAAGTTTAAGAGTCATGCTTTACCGGATACTTGGAAGGAGTGGGTGCTGGACAGAAGCGTGGGACTCCCACCATTTACAGAGTCTATGGTAGAGAGGAAACACAGCTGGGATGCTGTGAGAACTAGCTAGAATAGATTGGCTCAGCAGTGACAGTGAGAACTGCCGGGACTTGGTGCAGAGGCCTGGTGGGGTGGTATTCTTTCTTAATTATTTCCCACTACAATGATCTCAGCAGACAATGACCAAAACACTGCCTAAAGAGAAAGACCATATTGATGATATTCCTAAGAA
>BDUI01000666.1:131780-150939 GCA_002335545.1 Apodemus speciosus | reverse complement strand
CTGTCCTGGAACTCACTCTGTAGACCAGGCTGGCCTCGAACTCAGAAATCCACCTGCCTCTGCCTCCCAAGTGCTGGGATTACAGGCGTGCGCCACCACGTCCGGCTTTTTTGGTTTCTAAATCCTTATAACATCCATATGAAATAAATGCCATTTTGTTCTGCTTTATATATGAGGAAGTAACCATTGCCTCAGACACTGATCTTGTGAGAATTACACAATGCATGTACACCATTTGGTATGAGACCTTGCATATGAAGGGATACTTTTCTAGGCCACCATCTCTCCTTTTGGATGCAAAAATGAGCCCTTAACTTTGTAAACAATATAATCATTGTTTTCCTTCTGTGTAAGGAATGCTTTCAACTGCAGAGTGTAAAGTAGTTAACACTGACACGAATTTATTTGAGACAGGGTCTCACTGTGGACCCCTAACTGGCCTGGAACTCACTATGAAGACCAGTTGTCTTGAATTCACACAGATCCATCTACCTCTGTCACGGCCAATAAGTCTGGGTGCTCTAGTACCCAACTGCATATCCTCTTTACAGTGTGTGGCAGTGAGTGACGATGATGTTGTCATCACACTAAGTCAGATGGGCTGGAGGGAGGGTGCCTAGGACACTGTTAATGTATTCTCATCTCTGCGTGCCATCCCAATTCCTTTTTAAAAACTCCTTTTAAAGGAGTTCTACACACAGTATTGACTTCCAGGGCTTCAGGCTGGAAGTGTGCGCCTTTGATCAGAGCACTTGGTGGGCAGAGGCAGAGTCTGCCACCCACTTGATCCACATAGTTTCAGACCACTCCAGAGGAGTGACACGGTGAGACAGTCTCAAAAGTAAACTGAGGCTGGGCATGGTGGCATGCACCTGTAACCGTGGCACTCTGGAATCGTGAACACAAGTATTGCCATAGGTTTGAGGACAGCCTGATCTATGTGGTGAGTGCCATCCCAGCTGGGACCACAGAGCAAGAACTAAATAATAGAGAAAGGGAAAAAGGTGTGAAAAAGAGGTGGGACACAGCAGTCAGGAGAGCACTGACAAGGGCCCAGCCGCCTCTAGTTCAGTGAAAGACTATCTCCAAATAAACAAACAAAGGTGGGTGGCAGCTAAAGGACATCCAAGACTGTTCTCTGACCCCGCCTCTGTATGTGTATACACACAAGGCATGTACAATCCCCCACACGCATGCACATGCCCACATCCAAGACTGGGTGGACGGCAGACTAAACTTAAATGGACAAGCATCTTCCTCTGTCCCTGAGATACATCTCAAGACCCTGAATGGATTGCTGTGCGGGCACAGAAGACCACTGATCTCACCTCAGAGGAAATAAGAGTCTGTTCGGGAGCCAAGTGGGAGTGAGCATGGCTCAGGGACCCAGGCTCAGTTGCCTCAAGCACCACATTCCAACGTGGCGACAGTTTCTTGAAGGTTTTGTTTTGTTCGGGACAGGGTATACTGGGACTTTCTCAGACCTGCCAATGCTATAAATGACACAGAGGCATATTAATGTTTTACAGCTTAGGGTTTATGTGGGAACTCTCTTGACTACTCTATCCTGATGTGGCCAGGTCTACCTCTGGTCCATTCATCCACCTCCAAGACAGCTAGCGACTCCTCTTCTCCCAGTGTCCCTCTCTTTACCCAGGAAATCTACAAGTAGGAAATTCTACTTCCTGCCCAGTTAATGGCTGTCAGCTCTTTATTACAACCAATCAGATAAAATTCTAGATTTCGTTAGGCAGGTAAGGAAGAATGAATATTTACAAAATAAGATCAGAGATGGCCATAGAAATACAATACCAAGACCCTGCCAGCATTTAGCTCTCTGCCAGTATAGAATTAACAACGGAATACACAGAGATACCTATGTGGACTAGGCTAGCCTTGAACTCACAGAAATCCTCCTGCCTCTGCCTCGCTAGTGTAGGAATTATAAGGGGGTGCCACTATGCCTGTTAACATAACAAAGAAACTCTTAAATCAAGACATCTTTCAATTACTCTGGTGGAAACACCAGTTAGATGCTTACAGCAAAGCAAGATCTCTGTTGTAAGCTTTTGGGTCCATGGAGGCTAAGGGTCTGTTCATGTATTTCAGAAGGATTTACGTATCAGTCACTCGGGTACTGATTAACATACCGGTAGGCCACTGATGGCTACTAAAGGACTGAGACTGCCAAGGATAATGACTCTGGACCTACGACATTCCAACTCTCCACAGTCCTCAGTCTTCTACTCAGTCAGTTCATCCTTGTAGACTATGTTAAGGTAGGCATGGCTCTTTTTTTTTTTTTTTTTTNTTTTTTTTTGTCTTTTTTTTTTTTTTATTGTTCCGTGAACTTATGCTCACACCAGGAACCAGGCATGGTGTAGACCCTATTTATACTGTTTTATTTCCCCTATGCATGCATACCTAACAAGTTCTACTTGCAAATTAAGACATACTAGAAGATGAAAAGAGTTTAGTAAAAGCTGAGCACTCCTTTAATCCCAGCCCTCTGGAGGCAGGCACTGGGTAGATCTCTAGGAGTTTGTGTTAGTTAGGGTTTTACTGCTGTGAACAGACACCATGACCAAGGCAAGTCTTATAAAGGACAACATTTAACTGGGGTTGGCTTACAGGTTCAGAGGGTCAGTCCATTATCGTCAAGGCGGGAGCAGCTGAGAGTCCTACATCTTCATCTGAATGATGTAATCAGCTGGTGGAAGACTGACTTCCAGGCAGCTAGGACCAAGGGTATTAAAGCCCACACTCATAGTGATACATCTATTCCAACAAGGCCATACCTCGTAAGAGTTCCACTCCCTGGCCCAAGCACATACAAACCACCACAGAGTTCAAGGCCAGCCTGGTCTATACAGCAAATTCCAAGGCACTTAGGGCTACATATTAAGTCCTTGTTTTTTGGGGGTGGGGTGGGGGGGGGGAGACAGGGTTTCCCTGGGTGTTCTGGGACTGGATCTGTAGATCAGGCTGCCCTCAAACTCAGAGATCCACCTGCCTCTGCCTCCTGAGTGTTGGGATTAAAGGCGTGTTCCCAGCAAAAGAAGCCAGCACATGACAGAAAAGCAAAGGCAAGGGTCAGGTGAGCCATGATCATTGTTACAGCGCTGGACTGGACATGCTCAGGTGACCTCGGCAGACAAAGTTGACTGGCTTGGTCACACACTGAATTGAATTGATTCACAAAGACATACAATGTGGATCTCACATTAATGTGAGCCAGTAAAGCTAAACACAGAAAGTATAGACATCTTGTGGTGTTCCATTTATATAGATGTTGATGCCCAAACAGATTTGTGTGGGCAAGTGCTCATATACACACTCACACACATATACACTCACAATACTCATGTACACACACTCACATACACACACACAAACAAATATACACCCATACCTATTCATACACACACACACCACTCCTTCTTCAAAGGGAATAAGAGATTATTCATTCTAGAGGCAAATGACCCAAGAACAAATTTAGGTAACCTCCAATTCTGTGCTGTGACCCAAGAACAGATTGAGGTAACTTCTAATTCAATGTTCTGTCATAGTAAGTTTCATTATGTTTTTATAATAGCAGAACAAAGACAATTATGAGTCAAGATGTCTCTCAAATACATTACAGGAACATCTGCTGGGAAACTTCTATTGTGTCTGTGTTAGAAGCTAGGAATCTGATCTCTCCAAAAGCATTCTACCTGAGAGTCTCACCGATGTCGGGTCACTCCCAGAGGTGAGCAGCACAGAGCTCTTAAGGGGCTAAGCTAGTCCGACAAAGTAGGCTCTGGACCTCCATTCCAGTTCTCCAGTCACAGGAGTTCAGAGCCGTCCCGTGGCCTGCTTGAAGGAATCTGTCTGTAACAAAGATGTGGCTTTCTGGGAACCTCAGTTCACTGAGGAGCTTACAATCAGGCAAAACCAATTAGAAGATGGTTTATTTTCATGTTTATTTCCAAAGAGAAATCCCTAAATTACCTGGTTATTTTTACTATATATTTAAATGTATAAATATATTAACATACATATATTTGAGACAGGCTCTTACTCTGCAGCCCTGCCTCAGTCTCAGTCCTTAGATGGAAGGTGTGCACACCCATTCCCGGACCAATTACTTAGTTATTAAGAGATTTTTAATTAAAAGACAAGTAGGCAGAACAAAGTCAGAGGAGTGATTCCTCAGGTGGGGATGGAGTCGGGAGTACTTTGCAGAGTACTGGTGACATCACCTGACCTCTGGCTTGTGACAAGTGGAGTGTGTCCTTGTGCATATACTGACTGCCTCAGTAGAAAACCTCAGCATGTGTGTACATTTGCAGGAAGCCCTTGTACCTCAGGACCTGGGAGGTAGACAGGAGCTCAGGAGTTGAATTTTGAAAACCAGGTGAACTGAGGTCAAGTTGGGTAAGATGAACCTACAAGCAAATCTGAAAACCAAAACCAAAATCAAAATCATGGTATCTGAAAACCATGTAGCCTCATCTTAAAGTTTATTTTCTATTATTATTTAGTTATGTTTGTTTTGGAGACAGGATCTCAGTGTGTATTCCTGGCTTTTCTGACACTTGCTATATAGCCTAGGTTGGCCTTGAACTAAGAGATTCCCCTGTCTCTTTTTTTTAATTTTTATTAGATATTTTATTTACATTTCAAATGTTATCCCCTTTCCTGGTTTCCCCTCCAAAAATATCCTATCCTGTTGCCCCCCCCCCTAAATTTATTTATTTTATGTATATGAGTACACTGTTGTTGTCTTCAGATGCACCAGATCTCATAATAGATGGTAGTAAGCCACCATGCAGTTGCTGGGAATTGAACTGATGTGTCCTGGAAGAGTAGTCAGTGCTCTTAACTGCTGGGCCATCTCTCCAGCCCTGCTTCTGTTTCCTGAATGGTGGGATTAAAGACATGTACCACCACACCCCATCTTAAAGATATATGTTTTTAAAAAAATTAGTGGCACACCTTTAATCCCAGCATGTAGAAGGCAGAGGTAGGTGGATCTTTGTGAGCTCTGGGCCGGGCTGGTCTATACAGTGAGCTCCACAACAGCCAGAGGTACATAGTGAAACTCTGTCTCAGAAACACCAATAAAGGAGAAAAATAGAAAAGAAAAAAGAAGCCCGGCATTGGTGGCACATGCCTTTTTTGTTTTTCGAGACAGGGTTTCTCTGTATAGCCCTGGCTGTCCTGGAACTTACTCTGTAGACCAGGCTGGCCTCAAACTCAGAAATCCGCCTGCCTCTGCCTCCCWAGTGCTGGGATTACAGGCGTGCGCCACCACTGTCCGGATAAACGGAACGTTCTAACYTCTGGATTACAGGTTCACACTGACTTCTAGTAGCTGGTTTCTATGTACGTGGTCTCACTAACCTATGGACGATCCTTCCCATCTACCAATTGTCCCTTTGACCGTGCAGGGCAGCAGCTAGCCTACTGTTTTAGACACGCTGACCCATCTGCCGATCAAAGGGCAAAACTGTGATGGTGAACAGCACAGCAGGTCTCTGCTGTTGTTGGCGTTGGGCCGCTTTCCCTCCACATTATACTATTTTTTCTCTAGACAGGGTTTCTCTGTGTATCCCTGGCTGTCCTGGAACTCTATCTATAGCCCAGTCTGGCCTCAAACTCACAGAGATCTGCCTGCCTCCTGTGTGCTGGGATTAAAGGCCTGCCCCATCACATCCTGGATTTCTTATCCTCTTTGAAGGCCACAGTTTAAGGATCTGCTGGTGTTATGAATTTAAAGCTGGAGAGGTTCCGGCAGTCTCTAGTCTCTAGGCGACCTTAGGTGAGGAATCCAGCTGTGCAGGCTGGACTCTCCTTCCCAGGCAGGCTGCTCAGTAGTTCCAGGCTGCCTGGCTTTGAGCGGGGTGTGGCCATCACTTGTTCATGAGTCTCTGGGAGCAGAAAAGTGTGGTAAGCAGTAAGCTTGGAGATCTCGTCTGGGTTCCTATGCGCCCAGTATGTTGGTGGCCTGGACCCTGCTACTTCTGGATGTCTTTAAAAAAATGCTAAGTAAGTTTTGTTTTTAAGGAACCTATTTATTAAAAAATGTCAGCGGGTAAGGATCGATGTCTTTCTGCTAGCAGAGCAGTTATTTATCTCAGTGTGGGCTATGATRAGGCTCCCAGAGAGGCCCTGTCCCTCTCTGGGCACTGCACAGGCCCGCAGCAGGATGCTCACGGCTCTCCGGCCCAGCGGATCTTGCCGTCTTCTCCCAGCTGCACAGCCCCACTGGCCACCAGCTGGAGGGCGGCAGGAAAGATCTTATGTTCTGCCAGTTTGACTCGTTCAGACAGCGTTGCAACAGTGTCACCCCGCTGCACGGGGACAGCCTCCTGCAGGATGATCTGTCCGGCATCTACATCCTCCTGGAAAAGGAAGCCAATGTTTCCAACCTTGCTTTCTAGCCAGTGTAGACGGCATCCAGACACTGGGGCGAAAGTTTCACAGGAATAGGCATACTCACAGCTACAAAGTGTACGGTGCACCCAGTAATTGTGACCCCAGCTTCCAGGACTTGCTCGTGAGCATTTGAACCCTTAAAAGACGGGAGTAAGGATGGGTGGATGTTGAGCATTTTCCCTAGAAAGCAAAAAGTAGTCAGAGATCTTAGATCCTGTTTACTCTGCTAAAGGAGCAAGTGATAGCTACATTCATCTTAGGAAATAAACAGAGGGAAGGTGCCCACTATGTGCAGACCAACGACAACAGGCTGCAGTCAGAGGGCCTAAGGAAGAGAACGGGCTGGCAAGATGGCTGACGGAGACAGGGCGCCTACCACCATGCCTGATGATCCAATCCCCAGGACACACACGGTGGAACGAGGCACCTGATCCTACAAAGTGCCCTCTATCTCCCACAGGCATGCAGAGGTGGCCCACTGCCCCATGCTCACTTAGTAAATGAAGTGCAAGGGAAAGGAAACGAGATGTAGACACTKCACGTTGTTAGCGACACCATCTTGCTTGTCACTTTCTGCCTGTTACACAGGAGAGCATGGGTCTCATTTCTTTCTGTGGTGCCAGGACCTGACACATGCCACGTTGGCAAGTGCTCTACCACAGAACTAGCTCCAGCTATTGCTGTTCCCTATTACTTTATTACGAGTGTTTTGCTTGCATGTATGCCTGTGCTCCAGAAATGTGCCTGGCGCCTGCAGAGGCCAGAAGGTGTTGGGTCCCCTGGAAATGGAGTTACAGATGGTTGTGAGCTGTCATGTGGGTGGTGTTGGGAACTGAATTCAGGTCCTCTGCAAGAGCAACAAGTGCTCTCAACCACAGATTTTCTCCAGCTGCTGGCTCTTGGTTTCTGTGACAGGGTCTTGGCCTTTTTTTTTTTTTTTTTTTTTTGGTTTTTTTCGGGACAGGGTTTTTCGAGACAGCTGTCCTGGAACTCTATCTGTAGACCAGGCTGGCCTCAAATTCAGAAATCTGCCTGCCTCTGCTTCCCAGAGTGCTGGGATTACAGGTGTGCGCCACCACCGCCCGGCTGGATCCTGGCCTTTTTTAAAAACTGATTATCTGAAGGCTGATCTCTGCCCAGCTCTCCCTTCATCTTGGGATCTTTCTCCTTGTTTCTCTCCCGTTCCTTCAGTTCAAGTTTGAGAGAGTATGTCTTATTTGACCGCGCTGGCCTCTGGCCTCAGCTTCAGGACGTTGGAGTTACGGGTGTGGACTGAGTCTCACTTTTGTTGACAGTCTACTGACAGTCAAGTGTGTCTTTGCAGTAACGGAGATAGGGATTAGCGACAGCCAGTCTGACAGCTGAGCGATCTGCTCAGTTAATCAGTCTGGGCACTTTCTACCAAAGCTCCTTGTAAGCCTGTCAGAGGGAGGATTGTTGCTCACCATCCCATTTTCTGACAAAGGGGCCAGAGAGGATCCTCATAAATCCTGCAAGACAGACGATGTCGACAGAGAACTCTCCCAGGACGTGGTCAACTGCGCTGTCAAACTCAGCTCGGGTTTTATATAATTTATGATTAATTACCTGCAACAGGAAAAGGCAAACAGCCTGTTTTCAGAGGAGTAACAATAATTAAAACACAACCTTGCAGAGACTGTACTTCCACAGTAGAGATGCACCCACTAGAAGGCGGCTGAGGAGCGGCAGGGTGCAGGAGCAGAGCAAGCCCGGCACCGCCCCAATTGGGAAGTCCCACGATTACACAACCATCCGTAGCCTCGTGAGAGCAGTGTGCGTTTAAGTAGAGCCTGCAGGGGCTGGAGGTGTGGGCACGCTGGTAAGTCTGAGGCTCCAGGCTGAGCATCTGGCACTAAGCAAGTCAAGCACTTGCCCACCAGGCCATGCCTGCAGGAAGGCCTCTTCTGCAGTCACTCACCCTGGTGGGAATACCAGCTCGCTCTGCTCGGTCTAAGCCGGCCACGGCAGCTTTGTTGGAGATGACAAGAACAATTTGTGAGCAGCTCTTGGGATCCCGGGTGCTGTCTATGAGCGCCTGGAGGTTGGACCCTGAAAAGTCAGGGGAGCAAGTGAGCTGACATCTCTGAGAGCTCGGTCCTCCTCAGGACGCCCTTGCTCCTCGTGCAGCCTCTTTGCTTTATCATGACCTTGGGCCTAAAAGATATTCCAACTGTAAGAGCACCTTGCAGGGCAGCCACGGTCCGGGCCATCGTCTAAAGACAACACACTGTTAAGAGCAAGCCACTCTGGGAAAGAGCAGAGCTGGCTGTGGCCACTAAATCCCCGCACTAGGGAGGCAGCGACCAGGACGGCCTGGGTTACGTGGCGATTCTGAAAGCCAATAGCAAAGTCACTGCAGTGACCAATAGAGTCAGATGTTCTCCTACCCAGGTCTTACTTTTAATAAAAGACAATTTTAGAATATTATATTTTATTCTCAAAGTAAGACATATACCAGGTTAGTAACATTCATTATTTCTCACACTTGAGAACATACTGAAGGTGAACACATGAAATTATCACTTAAATTTTTAAGCTTTTCCATCTATAGAGATATGAAAGAGGTGGAATCATTCTGTCTTTTTAATGTGTGTGAGTGGTTTGCCTGCATGTACATATATGCACCATGTGCCTGCTGCCCAGCCTTCAGGAGGGCGTCAGATGCCCTAGAGTTAGGGACGGGGGCTAGAAATAAAATCTGGGTCCTCTGCAAGAGCAGCAAGTGTCCTCAACTGCTGAGAAACCTCTCCTGGCTGTTTTTGGAGACAGGGTTTCTCTGTGTAGCCCTGGCTGTCCTGGAATTCACAATAGACTAGGCTGGCCCTGAACTCAGGAATCTGCCTGCCTCTGACTCCCAAGTGCTGGGATTGAAGGCTGCACCAAGAGGCTGTCCTTTCTAGCTTACTTTCCCTTAGCCATTTCCCCCCCATCTCCCATCCAAGGCTCTGCTAGGGCATGTTTATTATCTGAGTCCCTCCCCACAAGCCTGTGTGGACGGTGGTGAGGAGAAGCCATGCTTTACCTGTTCCAGATATTAAGACAGCCACTTTTGCCTTCTTTTGTTGGACAGGGAAATTACTTCTCAGGAAGCCATTTGCCACCACTGTCCCATTTGTTTGTATGGTTTCAATCAGATTCTTAACTCTGACACGAGGGGAATCTTCATTTCAATTATATGCATAAATAAGAACAACTATGAATTAACAGGAATAATAGGAAAACATCCTAAGAAAACTTTAAAATATTGTATTTTACACTGAAAGTAAAATATACAGGAACTAAAACACCAGGTTAATAACATTTACCACTTCTCACTTTTCAAACATCCTGCAGGCGAACGTACTAATGACTACTTCAACTAGGAGCTRCTGTAGGACACCAGCACGCCGAGGCACGGCTCTGTAAAACAACGCCTGCCCGTGCTCTCCGCAACCCGTCAGGTTCCTTATGAGCCCATTTGTACATCCTAGCTTTGTGGGAGACATGTGACCCAGCAAGGCCGTTCAAGACCGACACAGGATGCTGTGAGAGAGTGGGGCTTCTCACTACAGGGTAAGCTGAAGGACATTACTATGCAGCTCTGGGAGAACCTGCCTATAAAGAAAACCTACACAGCATTGAGTAGACAGACAGACAGAAACAAGGTGTGCYGACATCACTGTTAGCTATCTGAAATGGCTCTGTCTGCCACCGTCAAATTCGGATGAGTTATGACCAACACAAGGACCTGGTCAGGGTGTTCACTTGCTAATGCTTGGGCTGAGCTAAACCTCTAGACAGAACCATGAGGTGTTTTGTGTAGTGACTTTATCCAGGGAAATAATCCTCTGCAGTGGCTGTGTGTGTGACTACGACCCAGAGACGTCAAAGTTCCACAGTGGAAACAGATGTGTTCTGGCTCCAGGGTAGACAACCCATGATGCATCTGGGTAAAGACAGATGCCACAGCAGTGGCTGGAAAGGGTACAGAGCGACTGGCAGGAGGCTGAGCTGTATTCCAGACTATAAACCTAAAGCCTAAAGGCTGTTACCTTCAGGACAGGCAACGACACTGCCTATCACCCAGGCTTCTTCCTGCCGCCGCCGAATGTCACATAGGATCTGCTCTGCCTGGTCCTTTGACACCACCAGGGCAGCTCCGACCCCACAGTTGAATGTCCTGGCCATTTCTTCTTCAGAGAGCTGTCCTTCCTGCTGTAGCCACGAGAAGACCTTGGGGACCCTCCAGGTGCAGGCATCTTAAAACAAGAGTCACACAGTTAATCTATTGTCCCATACAGAATCCCAGGCAGACCACCATCATGTGCAGAACTGAACTATTGATGGTCCTCTCAGACCCCATTTCTGTCAGCACTGATACTTGGAGGAGGTATGCTCTACGCGTCATGACCTTACAGGATCTGTAGAAACCCCTAATGGTTTAGATGTGTTAGTAGCTGATTACAGCAGAGTCTGGCATGCCACCTTGTGTAAATGTTTCACCGAGTCTCAGTGATAAGAGGTGCCCTAAATACTGTTCAGAGCTTCTCAGAGGGCAGATCTGCTGTAGAACGTTTTCTGATAAATACCTTGTTCTATCAATTACTTTTAAAATTCAGGCTCTGAGCTGACTTGCAGTTCCTTTGTCACAAGCAATACATTGACCCTCTCATCAGACACATCAAGTACAGGTTTATTACAGACACTTGCACAAAGTCCTTCAATAACAAAGTAACATGGATACTTTTTTTTTGGAGCGTACGGGTTATAGGATTTGATTTACACATTCTATACTGAACTATTTAGGATGACTCTAAAAGATTTTTTAGCTTTGGTCTTGGTTGGAATTTGTCAACTTGACACGGGCTAGAGTTATCTGAGAGGGGCAACTGTCTCCAGGACACTGACTGCACAAAAGCCTGCGGGCAAACACTTTTTAGCGACTGATGGGGGAGGGCCGGCTCACTGCCACCAGTGGTCCTGAGCAAGCTGCAGGGCACAAGCCAGTGAGCAGTGCCCCTCCACGGTCTCTGACTCAGTTACGACCTCCAGGTTCTGCCTTGAGTTCCTGCCCTGACTTCCCTCAGTGATAAGACTGTGATGTGTGTTGTAAGATAAAATAAACCCTTCTTTCCATAAATTGTCTTTGGTCATGGTCCAAACTACCCTAACTAAGGTAGATTTTTATTTAAAATTTCTTTCTTTCTCTCTTTCTTAAGATTTATTTTATGTATACAAGTACAATATAGCTATCTTCAAACACACAAGAAGAGAGCATCAGAGTTCATTACAGATGGTTGTGAGCTACCATGTGGTTGCTGGGAATTGAACTCAGGACCTTTGGAAGAGCAGTCTTAACCAATGAGCCATCTCTCCAGCCCCTATTTAAAATTTCTTAAGGAGGAAGGCATCTGCAACATTCCATACAGACCATGCAGTACTAGATATGTTCTCTAGATACATATATTTTGTGTGTATGAGTGCTTTGCCTGTATGTATGTATGTATGTATGTATGTATGTATGTGTACCACATGTGTGCGTGGTGTTGGAGCTGGAGTTACACATGGTTGTGAGCTGCCATGAAGTATGAGGAATGAATCCAGGTCCTCTGCAAGAACTTATTTAGCCATGTTTCCAGCCCAGAACTGAGCCTTAATTAGATGACAGAGTTGATTATTGGTTTCTTCTACTTACTTAGCGAATCTATGATAACCAGCTTTTGTCTGTTTGAACAGGGTCTCATTCTATAGCCCTAGCTGACTGGGACTCTATGCAGGTAAGGGTGGTCTTGAACTCATGGAGATCCATTTGCTTCTGTTTACAGAGTGTGGGGATTAAAAGTGTGGGCTATCACACTTGGTCTGATAATCAGGTTTTTTGTTTTTGTTTTTTTAAATCTAATTTAAAAAATGCAATTTGTGTACAGGTCTTTCCCCAGTCAGGTTTAGTAGTATTTTACTTGCATGCGTGTCTGTGCACCACATGTGCCTTGTGTCTTGGTGTTTAGAAGAGGGCTCAGATCCCATGGAACTGGAGTTAGGCATGCTTGTGCGCAGCCATGTGGGTGCTGGGAAATCACCAAGTGCTCTTGACGGCTGAGCCGTCCATCTCTCCAGCTCCCCATTAGGTCAATTCCATTAGGAACCTGAGCAAGTTCAGAAGGTGCAGCCATCACACATGCTTACCATGACCTCAGTGGTCAAAAGCCAAGAAATCGAAAGCAGCACATGTACAAACAGAACACTCTTCCACAAGAAGTGGTGCTACTGTGAAAAGTGACCTGATAGCAATCAGCAGCCAAGTTCTTATTTCAGAAAAAGAAAGAAAGAAAGAAGCTTTTGAAGCTTTCTGAAGAACTTACAGAAAAAAAAAAGACATAAGCTTAGCAGAGTAGGAAATGCCTCTAATATCCAGGGAAGCTGAGACAGACAGCTCAAGGCTAGCCTGGACTATGGAGAGAGACTATGTATAATTGAAAAAATAAAAAAGGCTCTCAGGACTATGGCTGGATGGCTGAACAACTCTAATTCACAGTAAGAAACCTTTGAATGCCACTCTGATGCCAGAGTGGAAGATCCCACACCTGACCTCATGGAGAGCTCACAGTCAACGTGCAGGAGAACGCACTAAAAACGTTGCATTGCATGAGGCTGTATATGGTGGGTACACACTCCAGAGGAAGACGGTGATCTCCATGAGTTCAAGGCCGGCCTGGTCTACAGAGAGAGAATGTGTATTCCAGAACAACCAGGGCCACAAAGAGAAACCCTATCTCAAAAAAACCAACCAACCAACTAAAAAATGATCTCCTATGAATGACTGGGTGCACTCACCCACAGTACATGTATGACTGTGCATGCACTCACACCTATAGTACATGTATGACTGTGTGTGCACTTACACCCACAGTACATATATGACTATGCATGCACTCACACCCACAGTATATGTATGACTGCATGCACTCACACCTACAGTACATGTATGACTGTGCATATATTCATAGTACATGTATGACTGTGTGTGCACTTACACCCACAGTACATTTATGACTGTGCATGCACTCACACCCACAGTATATGTATGACTGCATGCACTCACACCTACAGTATATGTATGACTGTGCATATACTCACAGTACATGTATGACTGTGCATGCACTCACACCTATAGTACATGTATGATTGTGCATATACTCACAGTACATGTATGACTGCATGCACTCACACCCACAGTACATGTTTTTTCCCTTCAACTTTTTTTTTCTTAAATCAGAAATTTCCTCTGTGAGCTTATCTAAATCCACTTCGACTCCTGAGGGAGGCCTGGGATGCCTCCTAGCAAATGAGCGTACCTAAGTCTACTCCCAGCTTCGGAGGGAGGACTCTGGGGATGTTTTCCAGCAATCCACCTCCAGTAATATGAGCAAAAGCTTTGACACGTCCTGAGCGTATGATAGGCAGCAGTGAATGGCTGTAGATCCTGGTCGGAGTGAGAAGTAAGTCCCCTGTGGATTGGAGAGAGAACCCAGAACTCAGCCCACACGCTTGAAAGCCAAACGTAGAAGCCCTTCTGAAAGGAGTGATGACAGGACCTTCCATGCAGAACACATGGGTCCTGTCACACCGTCAGTCCAGGCAGGAAAATCGGTCAGTGCAACCCACCCATCTTAGTTCTAGGGAATATGGATTTACTCCCAAGAGCTGCTCAGACGTCTCCAAGGAGGACAGCAAGAGTCCATCTTACCTAAGGTCTGATCTCCACAACCACCAGGTGCTGGGGAGGAGTACTGGAGTGTAGACCTCTCCACGATTTTCCTCACGAGGCTAAAGCCATTGCTGTGAAGACCAGACGAAGCTACTCCAACCACAGCATCCCCTTCGGCGATCCTTTCTAGCTGAGGGAGCTTCTGGTGTCTCTCCATAGCACCAACAGCAAACCCAGCAAGATCGTACTCTCCAGGAGGGTACATGTCGGGCATCTCTGCTGTCTCCCCACCTGGAAAGACAAGGACAAAGGCATCCTGATGCCTTCGGAGTATACTAAGCAGCGACAGAAGCCACACTACACACAAACGATCAGTGTGTCGCTATAGCACATGCTGTCTGCTGCCTGGTTTCTGGGGAGAGAGCTAATGTCTACAAACAGTGACGAGGCGATGCTGCAGGCCCTACATAGCCATCAGACATCTCTGCCTTGACTCGTGAATGCTCAGTTGGACTTCACACTGGTGAGTTCAGAAGTACTTCCATGTTTGACTTTTTAAAAGAGACTTCACATTTTATGCGAGTGTTTGGAGTGTTGAGTGCCTGGTACCCACACAAAACAGAAGAGGCACTGGACTCCCTGGAACTGCAGTACTGAGAGCTGGCATGTGGGCTCTAGGACCCAAACCCAGATTCCCTGGAAGAGCAGCAGGTGCTCCTGACTGCTGAGCCAGGTCTCCAGCCCTTAGTTGTTGTTGTTTTTGTTTTTGTTTTTTGTTTTTTGGATTTTGGTTTTTTTTGAGACAGGGTTTCTCTGTATAGCCCTGGCTKTCCTGGAACTCACTCTGTAGACCAGGCTGGCCTCGAACTCAGAAATCCGCCTGCCTCTGCCTCCCAATTGCTGGGATTACAGGTGTGCGCCACCACCACCCGGCCTTAGTTGGTTTTATGGTCACTCCATCTTCCCTGTAATGTCTTCAGGGGCAGTACAGTGCTACATATCCAGCAGACGCAGGTTGAAGGGGAAACAGCAGACCCCAGTGTGGAAACTGTAGTGTAAAGACAGTTGAAAGGCCACTTTGGGCCTTGAGATCTGACTTCTCTATAGCTATAGAAGTGTATGTTTTTCCCATTGAGACAAGACTGTCTCAAACTCTCAGCAATCTTTCTGCTTCAGCCTCCAACTGCTAGAATTACAGGCACACACCACTACACCAACTCTGAAATGAAAGAGTTCCATTCTTTGATCTATCTAAAAATTAATTTTTCTAAAAAAGAAAGCAAAACTCCCTTATATGTGGTTAAGCAGAATGTCTTTAAAATTGAGGTTATGCTCCATGCACACCCCAGAACCCCAGAGAGGGTTTCTTTGTGTAACCTTGGCTATCTTGGAGCTAGCTCTGTAAACCAACCAGGCTGGTCTTGAACTCAAGAGATCCTCCTGCCTCTGCCTCCCAAGTTTTGGAATTCAAAGAAGTGCCATCACCACATGGTTACACTCTGTTGTTTCTGTCACTTCTGAGGAAACTATAGTTTACAATATGCAATCCCAGGAGCCCATCTCTCTTGCTGCAGCCCAGGGAGGCTCTGGCCATGACACGACCCATTTAAGCTCTACATGACTGACAGGCCATACCGAGGGCCCGTGGCTCACGATCATACCCAGGAGAGCACAGCCAGCCTGTCGACAGGCTGCGGCAATTCCAGCGACAACAGCTTCAGTTGTACTGAGGTCAAGCTTCCCGCAGGAAAAGTAATCGAGGAAGAAGAGGGGCTCCGCTCCTTGTGCGAGGATGTCATTCACACACATCGCCACCAAGTCCTGACCGATGGAATCGTGCTTACTGCAGAGCTGGGCGATCTGCAGAACATAAACAGCCGCACACGGTAAGCTCTACCTTTGATGTGGGTTCGCCCAGAGCCTTGCCAACGCTGCCGCCTTTGGCTAGCTGCTCAGAACCGCAGCCCAGAGAACACACCATTCTTTCAGGCTGTATTGTGCCCCTTTCTTCTTTAAAACATCCTTGCAACCAATGGACCGGACACTGGCGTTTAAACTGTGCGCCTGAGCAACAGGGCTGCATAAATGGCTGGTTGCCATGGCTCTTTTTAGCTCATGCCTGTTAAGATGTCTATTTGAAAAACACAAAATTCATCTGGAAGACAAATTCCTGTTTCTCTTTCACAAAGCCTTTAATCACTAGTGTCTGGTTACCTTCAGTTTAGTTCCAACACCATCTGTTCCGGAGGCCAGGAGAGGATCTTTGAAACCAGCTGCTTTCAAATCAAAAAGACCAGCAAAGCCCCCAAGGTCAACACTGCAGCCTGTGTGAGAGAGAACAAATTACTTGTTGCATTTTAACTGATAAGTCCATGAATACCGGCACCATTTCTTCCTAACAGCGGGTAATGTAAGAACTAACTTTTCCCAGACAGTTTCATGTACACAGACTACTAATCAAGCCAGGAGGAGATCACATCCTTGGCTTAAGAATAACTTAGATGAGGAGCTGGAGAGATGGCTCAGTGGTTAAGAGCACTGACTGCTCTTCCAAAGGTCCTGAGTTCAAATCCCAGCAACCACATGGTGGCTCACAACAATGTAATGAGATCTGATGCCCTCTTCTGGTGTGTCTGAAGACAGCTACAGTGTATTTACATATAATAAATAAATCTTTAAAAAAAAAAAAGAATACCTTAGATGAAACTTCCACCAGCTAAATGTAAGGCCCAAACCACATCACAATACCACTGATCTATTAGCAGAGTATAGGGTCGAATTTACCTGGTCGGGAGGTGGCTTTTGCTAAAGGTTGAATTTTCTTAACCAGCATATTTCCAGCTGCGATGTCTACTCCGGAGTCCTTGTAAGTCAGGCCCCTAGGGAAATGAAAATGAAGATATCACCTTAATGACGGTGGAAAATATTATTTAAGAAAGTCTCTTTGTCTATGTAGACCAGCTGTGGTGGAGCTCAGAGATCTGCTTGCCTCTGCTGGGATGAAAGGCACGGACCACCACACCACCAGGAAAAATTATTTTCATCTAAAAAAACCTTAAGGGCAAGGGAAATGGCCGTGTGGTTAAAGCACTGCACTTGCCCCAGGAATCCTGGATGGATAGCTACGGCTGCCTGCCTGTAAGTCCATCCTGGTGAAGTGGAGATAGGAGGCTCCCGATGCAAGCTGGCTTAGAGACTAGCCAAACCAGTGAACTGAGGTTGATTTAGAGACCCTCTCTCAAACGATAAGGTGAAAGAATAGATCACACACACACACACACACACACACTCATACATTCATAAAGAAAAAAGTAGCAGAAGACATTTGGTTTTCACATCCACTAAGGTGCTCACAGTGTTTTAAGCCAGTGCCGCATCTACCAGACTTCAAAGCAGGAGCAGTCAATGAAATGTGCTTAGCTGATCTGACTGCATTGCCTATACTGACAACAGCTATTTTTTGACCATGTGTGTCTTGCAGAGGTAATATACTATTTTTAAAAACAAACAGAATTTTGAGATAGGCAGGTTTCAAACTTGCTCTGCAGTTGAGGGCGACCTTGGGTTTTCAGTCTCCCTCCCTCACTTTCTGAGTATTGGAGCTAACAGGTGTGCATTACCACACCTGGCTTGGAATTTTTTCTAAATTGTGATAAAAGCATGCATGGAAAAAAATATGACGGAAATAAAATGTAGCATCCTAGCCATTTTTAAGTCTTGTTCAACTGAGCGGAACAATCCCACGCGGCCATGGTTGCGATCTCCCCTTCCGCACTGGCTGAGCACGAGTCTACTGTTCTGTTTCTGTAGCACTCCCCCAGTACTATACAGCCTCAGCCTCTCCAGTGCTGACAAGAACCTCACCGGGGCCCTTCTACTTTTAAACGGAATATTTTACCACAGCTAATCTCAGGTCAACTTCAGTGTGAATAGAAATGAAATGCCAGAGACAAAGAAAAAAAATGGAATTAGGGGACTGGAGAGATGGCGCAGTGGCTAAGAACACTGATTGTTCTTCGAGAGGTCCTGTGTTCAATTCCTAGCAACCACATGGTGGCTCACAACCATCTGTAATGGGATCTGATGCCCTTTTCTGGCATACAGGTGTACATGCAGATAGAGCACTCATATACATAAAATAAATTTAAAAAATTAAAAACAAATGTAATTAGGACTGTTTAGAATTCTGTAGAAATATCCTTAAAATGCAAAATGTGTTCTTACTGTCGCAGGATACTGCTCTGCTAGTCTTCCCATAGCTGAGAGCACTAGAGACACGACTGCCTACTGCTTTAGAAAAGCAGAGACTCACGTAGAGATTCAGTTTGGGAATGGCACTGTGAATTTGTCTTCCCTTGCAGAGGAGACTCTGGCTTCTGGGATGCAGTGACAGACCAAGAAATGTTTTATTAAAAGCAAGCTGCTGAGCCCTGAGGAAGGCTGCCTGCAGTCCAGGGCCACTCACAGGATGCGCGGCCCTTCGGGGAACATCATTTGCTATAGTTAGGACTTAAATCCCCTGCTGGAGCATGAGCCACTGGATCTCTGTGAGTTTCAGGCCAACCAGGGTGTCTCAGTGAGATTATGTCTAAAAAGAAAAAAGCAAACCAAACCAAAGGAAAAACACGAAATCAAACTTCAGCCTCTTAATTTAAGGCATAGAATTTCCATTTCTTGATATTTTAAAGTTATAAAAGGGGAACCTTTGGCACAGTATTTTAGTGTAAAATAAAAGGGTTTTAAAACTTATCTTTTGCTCAGGGCAGTTTTGAGAGATGGTTCAGGGATTCAGAGCACTTGTTGGTCCTACTGGTGATCTATCTGGGTTCAGTTCTAGCGCCTGTCTAGGCTTATGTTGGCTTATGATCATCCCTAAACCCAGCTCCATGGGACCCAATGCCTTCTTCTGACCTGAGGACACAAGGCACATGTGCGAGGCACATGTGCTGCTGCTGCTTTGCTCTCCCTCTCTCCCTCTCACACACACACACACACACACACACACACACACACACACACACACACACA
>BDUI01000666.1:77778-109466 GCA_002335545.1 Apodemus speciosus | reverse complement strand
AAAAATAATTTTTGAGAGCATTAGAAAAAGCAGCATGCTTTATGGCATAATCAATCTAAAAACATTCTTTTAATTTGCTACTTGAGTGAGCTACTTTATATATTCATCAGTATAGGTGGTGAGACTAACACAATTGTGTATTTATGCTATATTTCATATAGTTTTTTCCTCCATTTATAGAAACAATAATAGTCCTGATTATAGAGTCTTGTTAAAATTTCATGATTTTTAAAAATAGGTGGTGGGCCAGGTATGGTGGTGCATGCCTGTAGTCCCAGCAGAGGGGCAGAGGTGGGCACATCTCTTGAGTCTAAGACAGCCAAGGCTGCGCAGTGAGGCCTTTAAAACAATAGAAAGTGGCACTGGTCAGTACTTAGAAATGTTAATTATTAGCCTAACAAGGCTTGTGTGTTAGAAAACCAATCATTCCTCATGAAAGTGTTTTGTTTCTATAAAACTGTTAGCAGGTAGCAGTTTTATGTGTATTCAGGTAGTAAAAAAAATTCTAATTCAAACTGAATGCATTTTAAATTTTTTGCAAGTTTACCCAAAAATAGTAAAAAAAAAATGTTTACATAATGTTTCATCTACAGTGATGTTCTGGCCCTGTGATCTGAAAACAAGCTATTAGCCATTTTACTATTAGTATAAATGAATTGCCACTTGTTCTGTGTAAATTTCTTGAATTTCAGAAATTGTTTAGTAAGCAGACTATAAAAAATAGGTATAAAGTACTAGTTATGGTTTTCTTTTTAAAATTTACAGCATATCAGTTACAGTCTGAACACAAAGAGGCTACAAGTAACCCTTTACATAGTATTGGCCTGGATGGTTTGTGATCAGTGCACAGTGATTCCTACCATAATGCTTAGTTGTCTGTTTTTCTTTGCGAATGTGAATCGGCTCATTGTTATTTAGGTAACTGGATGGTTTAAGTTGTTTTAATCATAATAATTCTTTTCTTTTCTATTCTTTTTTTTTTTTTTTCCTTTTTTTCCGAGCCAGTTTTCTGTGTAGCCCTGGTTGTCCTGGAACTCCCAATGTAGACCTGGCTGGTCTTCACAGAGATCCTCCTGCCTCTGCCTTCTGAGTGCTGGGATTAAAGGCATGTGCCACTGCTTCTAGCTTACCTTATTTTTAAAACAC
Source organism: Apodemus speciosus (assembly GCA_002335545.1). Taxonomy (NCBI): domain Eukaryota; kingdom Metazoa; phylum Chordata; class Mammalia; order Rodentia; family Muridae; genus Apodemus; species Apodemus speciosus. Next base: position 108,320 of record BDUI01000666.1, on the reverse strand, counting down.
ACTTGGACATCTGATTTTAAGATTTCTTTTACTGTCTCAGTTCTGAAAACTTTTGTGTACTAATGGCAAACATCTGAAATAGAAAAACATTAGGTTATTGGTAACATAATATAATGTAAGGTTATGTTAATTACATTATTAATGTTAAATTACTGATTTATTATGGTATGATGGAAGTATTGATGAATTTTGAAATTTTTTTCTTGTCAAGTGGAAGGAGTGAAGGCCAGCTGAATGGCGAAACAAATACACCTATTGAAGGAAACCAGGCAGGCGATACAGCTGCCTCTGCAAGGAGTCTCCCAAATGAAGAGATAGTGCAGAAGATAGAGGAGGTCCTTTCTGGGGTCTTAGATACAGAACTGCGATACAAGCCAGGTAAGTTCACTGTCAGGTTCAAAAATCTTTTGAAAATTTTGAATGTTAATTGCACTATTTTTAGGTTAATTTTTTCATAGTGTCTTGTTGAACTGCTTTGAAAACAGTCTACTCAAACATCAACATTGGATTTCTTACATGTTTTACTGGTAAAATAAGGTTTATCTCTCTATTTAACTCAATTTTGATGTGACTCAATGCCGGGATATTTCTGTGTATTTTCTTTGAAGGATTGTATAAAATGTCAGCTCTTTAAAAAGTAGCTCTTCGTGTCTCCCCCCGCCCCCCACTTAATTTTTATTTCTGTGTATGTTTTGAGTGTATTGATGTGTGTGATGGTACCTGAGGAAAGCAAGAGGAGAGTATCAGATCCCCCAGAATTGGAGTTTGGACCGTTGTGAGCCACCAAGTGGGCGCTCCTTTGTAAGAGCAGTATAAGCTCTTCAGCTTACTGTTCTAGTTTAAAGTGTCAATTTATAAGCTGCAATATAGTGAACTAAATCTCTAAGGGTTTTAAAACCTTATTACATTTTGTTTTAAAGCCTGTGCTTAGAAGTTGATTTGTTTATACAAAGCATTTTGAAGTGCATTCATTGTGTATTTCCTTTTTGGAATTGATTAAATAATGGGTGATTAAAAATGAATTTGTGACTAACTACAAGAATAAATTATTAAATGTAGGAGTTAGGTGTGTAGTATACTTCATAAGACATAGTTTAAAATAACAACTAGTCTTGCTTAGATCATGTCTGTGGCAATCTTGTTTGGTTAGGTATAAACTACCTTTTCATGCTGTGAAAAAAGCAAGAGAAATTGATTAATTTTCTTTTGATATGATGTCTAGTGTTGGCATTGTTTTTTCTGTAGTAGGAAATCACTGGTAAATTTGACTAGCCAGTTCCTTAAGATTTATCATATTTAAAATCTATAGGGTAAATTTTACTATATGCTTGTAAGGTAGAATGTAAACTCTTTTATCTGAAATAGGCAAGTTGAAATGGTAGGTAGGGCTGTATTTCAAGAAAACAGTGTTTGGGAAACATGGTTTTATCAGAATAAGTCAGTTAAAAAAAAGTGAGCTGTGTAGATGCATCATATTTGTTCAGGCTTTCTTATTTAAAAGCATTCAGTTGAACTTTGTTGAAACTCTACATGTAATAAGCACATTTTTGTACTTGGTGTACTTTGTTGTTTTTCTGTCTTCCGGAGATCAAACCCAGGGACTGGACAGTATGTCAGTAAATTGGACAAGGCCCTTCATCTACCATGTGATGGGTTAGTTTAGGCTTACAGAAGTATTCTGTTGCAGAATGAATGCGATATCATTTCCTATATAAATGGCATGAATAAAATATTAGTAGATATTCAGTGAGAGCATTTCCTATCATCTAGGACTTTATTGACAGTCTTTGTGCATTTTTGGATATTAATCCTACTAGCTCTGTTTTGAGGTTTTTTTTGTTTGTTTGTTTTTTAAGTAGGAATTGAAATAACAAAATATGAAGCAAATTTATTGATGTAGTTTTAAAATAACTTACTATAGTTTGAGAACAAAGCTTTCGGGGTGGGGAGGGTGCTTTTTTTGAGACAAGGCCACATTTTGTAGTTGATTGGCCTGGAACTCACAATCTGCCAGCTTCTGCCTTCAGAATGCTGAGATTAAAGGTATGTGCCATCATACCAGCCTAAGAAAAGAATAATTTTCAAAATATTATTCCTTTTATGCCCACATGTGGGTGGGTAGATTGTGTGTGTGTGTATGTGTGTACACTGCCTCATTTGTGGAAGTCAGGTAATTTATGGGAGTTGGTTTTCTTCATGGTTCCTGACATTTGGATTCAAATCATCAGGTTTTGCTGTAAGCATCTTACTCATTGAGACATCTCACTGCTCCTGAGGAAAAGTAACTTTAAGTTGTTTTTTTTTTTTTTTCCAGTTCTGCTGCACTTTTAATGCTCAATAAAATAGAAGGGGAAGGAACATTATTAAGTTTATTACATGAAGCCAGAGTTGCTAACAAAATCAGATAAGGACACAAAAACAAAAGCAGTAAACAGATATCCTTGATGAGTATAGAATGAGTATCTAGAATTTCCTATGAAAATACTTAATGCTGAATTCAAGAGCACATTCAGAAGAGTGTGTTCCAGTGATACTCTACTCTACTTATAGAGCATTGCCTTCTACAGTCACTATCAGTTTCCTCTGGCAGTAGATTGGGAACAGATGCAGAAATCCATAGTCAAACATAAGGAGAGAGAGCCTAAATAGGTCTCCATCAAATCTATCTTCTCAGATGCCAGAGAATGCTGTGGAAGAGGGGGAAAGATTATAAGACCCAGAAGGTATGGAGGACACCAGGAAAATATGGTCCTCTGAATCAACTAAGCAAGGCACATATGAGCTCACAGACAGAAGCATAACATTAGATTTTAATGGAACATATTTTCTTTTCCATCTGCCAGGGGTAAAAATTGAACTCAGGACTCTGCACTTGCTAAGCAAACATTCTGCCATTGAGCTGTATCTGATCTTAAAACATAATTAAATTAGTTCTAAATGGGTTTTTGTGTTACACCAAGAATTTACTTTGATGAAGACTACAGTTGTGGGGTGAACAGGGGAACAGGGGGAGGGAAAAAGACATATGGGACAAGGGGGGGCGGGGAAGCCAGGAAAAGGGAAATGAAATGTAAATAAAGAATATATCCAATAAAAAAAAGAGAAAAATAAAGACTATAGTTGTATAAATAGCTGAAAATGGAAGCCTTCAGGTTTACTGCTTTATAGATAATACATTATTTTGTAAGGTTTTATTCACAGTAAAGTGAATTATATTGTGGTTTCTACATGTGAATGAAAATAGTGGCAATTTATATGAATCTACTCTGGGGAATGGCTGACAATTTTTTGTTACTTTCAGACTTGAAAGAGGCCTCCAGAAAAAGTAGATGCGTATCTGTACAAACAGATCCTACTGATGAAGTTCCCACCAAAAAGTCAAAGAAGCATAAAAAGCACAAAAACAAAAAGAAGAAAAAGAAGAAAGAAAAAGAAAAAAAATATAAAAGACCACCAGAAGAATCTGAGTCTAAGCTGAAATCTCATCGTGATGGGAATGTTGACCTAGAATCTGATTCCTTCCTAAAGTTTGATCCTGAACCTTCAGCAGTGGCACTGGAACATCCTGTAAGAGCGTTTGGCTTAGCTGAGGGCAGCGAAGCCCCCTTAGTGCTGGAACCTCCAGCAGTTTCAATGGAGGTACAGGAGTCACACGGTTTAGAGGCTCTGAAGCCAGCTACAAAAACTGCAGAACTGTCAGTTGTATCTACATCAGTAATCTCAGAGCAGTCTGAGCAGCCTGTGCCAGTTATGCTGGAACCATCAATGACAAAGATGCTGGATTCTTTTGCAGCAGCACCAGTGCCTATGTCAACAGCAGCGCTGAAGTCACCTGAGCCCGTTGTAACAATGTCAGTGGAGTATCAGAAGTCTGTGCTGAAATCTTTGGAGACTATGCCTCCAGAGATGTCAAAGACCACGCTGGTAGAGCTTCCCATAGCAAAAGTGGTTGAGCCATCAGAAACCCTCATGATAGTATCAGAGACACCTACTGAGGTGCACCCTGAACCAAGCCCATCAACAATGGATTTTCCAGAGTCATCTACAACTGACCTGCAAAGATTACCAGAGCAGCCTGTAGAAGCGCCATCGGAGATCGCAGATTCATCCGTGACAAGATCTCAGGAGTCACTGGAGCTGCCTAAGAGCACAGCGGTGGAGCTGCAGGAGTCGTCGGTGGCCTCAGCCCTGGAGTCGCCGGGGCCGCCTGCAACCTCCATGATGGAGTTGCAGGGGCCCCTTGTGACTCCAGTGGCGGAGTTGCCTGGGCCCTCTGCCACCCCGGTGCCAGAGTTGTCAGGGCCCCTTTCTACCCCAGTGCCTGAGTTGCCAGGGCCCCCTGCGACAGTGGTCCCTGAGTTGCCGGGGCCCTCTGTGACACCAGTGCCACAGTTGTCGCAGGAATTGCCAGGGCCTCCAGCACCATCCATGGGGTTGGAGCCACCACAGGAGGTACCAGAGCCACCTGTGATGGCACAGGAGTTGTCTGGGGTGCCTGCAATGTCGGCAGCAATAGAGTTGACAGGGCAGCCTGCAGTAACAGTAGCAATGGAGTTGACCGAACAACCAGTGACGACGACAGAGTTCGAGCAGCCTGTGGTGATGACATCGGTGGAACATCCTGGGCATCCTGAGGTGACAACAGCTACAGGGTTGCTGGGGCAGCCAGAGGCAGCAATGGTGCTGGAGTTGCCAGGACAGCCAGTGGCAACCACAGCGCTGGAGTTGTCTGGGCAGCCTTCGGTGACTGGGGTGCCAGAGTTGTCAGGGCTGCCTTCGGCAACTAGGGCACTGGAGTTGTCAGGGCAGTCTGTGGCAACTGGGGCATTAGAGTTGCCTGGGCAGCTTATGGCAACTGGGGCACTGGAGTTTTCGGGGCAGTCTGGGGCAGCTGGAGCACTGGAGCTTTTGGGGCAGCCCCTGGCAACGGGGGTGCTAGAGTTACCAGGGCAGCCTGGAGCGCCAGAGTTGCCTGGGCAGCCTGTGGCAACTGTGGCGCTGGAGATCTCTGTTCAGTCTGTGGTGACAACATCGGAGCTGTCAACGATGACCGTGTCGCAGTCCCTGGAGGTGCCCTCGACGACAGCGCTGGAATCCTACAATACGGTAGCACAGGAGCTGCCTACTACATTGGTGGGGGAGACTTCTGTAACAGTAGGAGTGGATCCCTTGATGGCCCAAGAATCCCATATGTTAGCTTCTAACACCATGGAGACCCATATGTTAGCATCCAACACCATGGACTCCCAAATGCTAGCATCCAACACTATGGATTCTCAGATGCTAGCATCCAATACCATGGATTCCCAGATGTTAGCCTCTAGTACCATGGACTCCCAGATGTTAGCCTCTAGCACCATGGACTCCCAGATGTTAGCAACTAGCTCTATGGACTCCCAGATGTTAGCAACTAGCTCCATGGACTCTCAGATGTTAGCAACTAGCTCCATGGACTCTCAGATGTTAGCAACCAGTTCCATGGACTCCCAGATGTTAGCAACCAGCAGTATGGACTCCCAGATGTTAGCAACCAGCAGTATGGACTCCCAGATGTTAGCAACCAGCAGTATGGANATGTTAGCAACCAGCAGTATGGACTCCCAGATGTTAGCAACCAGCAGTATGGACTCCCAGATGTTAGCAACCAGCAGTATGGACTCCCAGATGTTGGCAACCAGTTCCATGGACTCCCAGATGTTAGCATCTGGTGCTATGGATTCTCAAATGTTAGCTTCTGGCACTATGGATGCTCAGATGTTAGCATCTGGTACCATGGATGCACAAATGTTAGCATCTAGTACCCAGGATTCTGCTATGATGGGTTCAAAGTCTCCTGATCCCTATAGGTTAGCTCAGGATCCTTACAGATTAGCTCAGGATCCCTATAGGTTGGGTCATGACCCCTATAGGTTAGGCCATGATGCTTACAGGTTAGGACAAGACCCTTATAGATTAGGCCATGATCCTTACAGACTAACTCCGGATCCCTATAGGGTGTCACCCAGGCCCTATAGAATAGCACCCAGGTCCTATAGGATAGCACCTAGGCCATACAGGTTAGCACCTAGACCCTTGATGTTAGCATCTAGACGTTCTATGATGATGTCCTATGCTGCAGAACGTTCCATGATGTCATCTTAYGAGCGCTCTATGATGTCTTATGAACGCTCTATGATGTCCCCTATGGCTGAACGCTCTATGATGTCGGCCTATGAGCGCTCCATGATGTCAGCTTATGAGCGCTCCATGATGTCTCCAATGGCTGAGCGTTCTATGATGTCAGCTTATGAACGCTCTATGATGTCAGCTTATGAGCGATCCATGATGTCTCCTATGGCTGATCGATCTATGATGTCCATGGGTGCCGACCGGTCTATGATGTCATCGTACTCTGCAGCTGACCGGTCTATGATGTCATCGTACTCTGCAGCTGATCGATCAATGATGTCATCTTACACTGATCGATCGATGATGTCCATGGCGGCTGATTCTTATACTGATTCTTACACTGATTCCTATACGGAGGCATATATGGTGCCACCTTTGCCTCCTGAAGAGCCCCCAACAATGCCACCATTGCCACCTGAGGAACCACCAATGACACCCCCATTACCTCCTGAGGAACCACCAGAGGGTCCAGCATTAGCAGCAGAGCAGTCTGCACTAACAGCTGACAATACTTGGTCTACAGAGGTGACATTACCTACTGGAGAATCTGTATCACAGTCTGAGCCTCCTGTGAGTCAAAGTGAGATTTCAGAGCCTTTGGCAGTACCTGCTAATTATTCAGTGTCAGAGTCGGAGACTTCAATGTTAGCATCTGAGGCTGTTATGACTGTTCCAGAACCTACACGAGAGCCCGAGTCTTCGGTTACATCAACACCAGTTGAGTCTGCTGTAGTAGCAGAACATGAAATGGTTCCAGAGAGACCAATGACTTATATGGTGTCTGAGACTACCATGTCAGCTGAACCACCTGTGCTAACATCAGAGGCTTCTGTTGTGTCAGAGACATCAGAAACATATGATTCCATGAGACCATCAGGACACGCTATCTCAGAGGTATCCATGTCACTCTTGGAGCCAGCAGTAACTGTTTCACAGCCAGCAGAGAGCCGTCTAGAGCTCCTATCCATGGCTGTCCCAGCACCTTCCACTATGACTACCACAGAATCTCCTGTTGCTGTCCCAGAAATTCCTGCTGTGGCTGACCTTGAACCTCCCATTATGGCTGTTCCAGAACCCCCAGCTGTGGCTGTCCCAGAACCCCCTGCTGTGGCTGTCCCAGAACCTCTTGTGGCTGCTCCAGAGCCTCCTGCCGTGACTACTCCAGAACTTTGCTCCTTGTCTGTCTCAGAACCTCCTGTGGCTGTCTCAGAGCTTCCAGCTTTGGCTGACCCAGAGCATGCTATCACTGCAGTGTCAGGTATTTCTTCCCTGGAGCCTTCTGTGCCTGTCTTGGAACCAGCAGTATCAGTCCTTCAACCTGTTGTCTCCGAACCATGTGTTCCTGTCCAGGAACCCACTGTGGCAGTTTCAGAACCTGCTGTCATAGTCTCAGAGCACACTCAAATAGCATCACCTGAGATAGCCGTAGAGTCTTCACCAATAATGGTGGACTCTAGTGTTATGTCATCACAAATTATGAAAGGAATGACTTTACTTGCTGGTGATGAAAATCTTGGTCCAGAGACTGGCATGCAGGAGACTTTTTTGCATCCAGGTGAAGATCCACATGATGGAGGACACTTGAAAAGTGACATGTATGAAAATGAGTATGATAGAAATGCAGACCTTACTGTAAACAGTCATTTAATTGTTAAAGATGCAGAGCATAATACAGTGTGTGCTACTACCATTGGTCCTGTTGGTGAAACAAGTGAAGAGAAAATTTTGCCTATTAGTGAGACTAAGGAAATCACACAATTGGATACCTGTCCTGCTGTTAGTGAGGCTGATGTAGGAAGAAGTCTGTCTTCGCAGCTTGCTCTGGAACTGGATACAGTTGGGACTAGTAAGGGGTTTGAATTTGTCACAGCATCTGCACCCATTTCAGAGAGTAAATATGATGTTGAAGCATCTGTAACTACTCAAGATACTGAGCATGACATGGTAATTTCCACCAGCCCTAGTGGTGGCAGCGAAGCAGATATAGAGGGACCTTTGCCTGCTAAAGACATTCATCTTGATTTGTCATCAACTAATCTTGTTTGTAAGGATGTGGAAGACTCATTACCTATAAAAGAGAGTGACCAGGAAGTGGCAGTGGCAGTGGCTCTTAGCCCTAAAGAAAGCAGTGAAGATATACAAGTACCTCTTCCCAACAGAGAAGTGGTTCCTGATTCAGGATACTCTGCCAGCATTGATGACATTAATGAAGCTGACTTAGTGAGGCCATTGCTTCCTAAGGACATGGAGCGTCTTACAAGCCTCCGAGCTGGCATTGAAGGACCTTTACTTGCTAGTGAGGTTGAACGTGACAAGTCAGCTGCCAGTCCAGTTGTAATTAGTATACCAGAAAGAGCTTCAGAGTCATCTTCAGAGGAAAAGGATGATTATGAAATTTTTGTAAAAGTTAAGGACACACATGAAAAAAGCAAGAAAAATAAAAACCGTGATAAAGGTGAGAAGGAGAAGAAAAGGGACTCTTCATTAAGGTCTCGGAGTAAGCGTTCCAAGTCTTCTGAACATAAGTCACGTAAGCGTACCAGTGAGTCTCGTTCTAGAGCAAGGAAGAGATCATCTAAGTCCAAGTCTCATCGTTCTCAAACACGTTCACGGTCACGTTCAAGACGCAGGAGGAGGAGTAGCAGATCAAGATCTAAGTCTAGAGGAAGACGGTCTGTATCAAAAGAGAAACGCAAAAGATCTCCAAAGCACAGATCCAAGTCCAGGGAAAGGAAAAGGAAAAGATCAAGCTCCCGAGACAACCGAAAAACAGTTCGAGCTCGGAGTCGAACTCCAAGTCGTCGGAGTAGGAGTCACACTCCTAGTCGGAGGAGACGATCTAGATCTGTTGGTAGAAGGAGAAGTTTCAGCATTTCCCCAAGCCGAAGGAGCCGGACCCCAAGCCGCAGGAGCCGGACCCCAAGCCGCAGGAGCCGAACTCCCAGCCGAAGGAGCAGGACCCCCAGCCGCAGGAGTCGAACTCCCAGCCGAAGGAGCAGGACCCCCAGCCGCAGGAGAAGATCAAGGTCTGTGGTAAGAAGACGAAGCTTCAGTATATCACCAGTCAGATTAAGGCGATCAAGAACACCTTTGAGGAGAAGGTTTAGTAGATCTCCCATTCGTCGGAAAAGATCCAGGTCTTCTGAAAGAGGCAGATCACCCAAACGTCTAACAGATTTGGGTGAGTCATGCTTTATGTTGTAATAGAGTATGATTTAAATTTAATTTCTGATGATCTTGAATCAAAAGTAAAATTTTGGGTTATTGATTTAAAGATCATTAGATTATGTTTAGAAAAGGTGGGGGGGAGAGTGTACTTAAAAGGTAAAAAAGACCTGCTGTGGAGAATGTATTAGAGCCTTGATGTGTCTGTACTTGGGATTTTGCCTTAATTAAAAAATAGATGGAGATACCTTGTGACAAGTCAGATTATTGTGTGTTTCATTTCAACACATGACTTTGCAAATCAGCAGGATTCTCACTTAGTAATTTTTATTGGGGGAGGCTCTTTTTCTTTTCTTTCCTTTTGTCTGTCCCTCCCTCCCTCCCTTCCTTCCTTCCTTCCTTTCCTGAGACAGGGTCTTAGTCTATAGTTCTTGGTGGCCTGGAACTTAACTGTGTAGCCAGGCCAAAGTGGTTATTTTCTTTCCTCAGATTCCTGATGGCAGGGATTTCAAACTGAGCCACCATGCCTGACTTATCTTAAGGTGGCAATCTAGGATTATTAAATGGGTTTGATAGGTTATTGAAATTAAGAAATTTTGTATTTGGGGAGTTGGTTAACTGAATTAGTGATGCAACCTTTTCAGTGAAATGATAATCTGTTGTCTATAAAAATAAATGTTTATCCTGTTTCCAATAGATAGGACATTCTTGGTTTGTGAAGATAGTAGAATTTGTATTTAGTTTAGTAAGAGTTTTCTGATGTCTCTTTTCTAAGATCAGAGAAACAGTTGGTAATTCTCGTTGATTTTTAAGTTAGTGTAAGAAGTTGGTAGAATGCCTTCCTTTTACCAAAGGACAATACTTAGAAGAGTAGAATGTAGTAATTGCCTTAGTAATAGTGTCGTGGCACATTTGCACAATGGAGAGGAATGTTAATTCTTACTCAGTGAAGGCTTGCTGAAAGAAATGACACTTGGGGCTTAACAAAGGATTGCGGTTTTTTTTTTGTTTTTTTTTTTTTCCAGATTATAATGAGGTCTGTCCTACACAGTCAGAGACTAGCTTTTATAGCCCCTTCTGTAGTTGAGGTTGACCTTAAACTTCTGATCCTTCTGCTTCCACCTTCCAAGTGCTAGGGAGTGCAGTTTTTCAAGAGCAGTTTCATAGAATGCTGAGGCTTGACCCACATGTTTAGTATGCATTCTTCGATTGAACTCCATTCCTAATATGAAAATAAGAATGGTTTAAGGTCATGCTAATTTTAGAAAGTAACATTGCTTTTGGCAGACTTGTGCCTTATAATTCCTGGTTAGTTGATCTTTATAGAGTCACAGTAAGCTAGTGTGTGTAGTAATTGGAAACAATGTTAATTGTTGACAAGGACCATCCACCTGAATCATGGCTCAAGCTTGGGGCAGAATACTTACTGATACCTTTAATTTACTGTACATTGTGCTTTTGACAGAGCCAAAAAACATATAGCTTTTAGGAAAACTGCTTCCTGTATTCTTCCTCTTACAGATAAGGCTCAATTACTTGAAATAGCCAAAGCTAATGCAGCTGCCATGTGTGCTAAGGCTGGTGTTCCTTTACCACCAAACCTGAAGCCTGCACCTCCACCTACAATAGAAGAGAAAGTTGCTAAAAAGTCTGGAGGAGCTACCATAGAAGAACTAACTGAGGTAAGCTAGACAGAATTTGTTTCCATTCTTAAATGGATTTTTCCATGGATGTTGACTCTGGAGCGTGCCAAAACCTGAATTGTGGGCTGAACTGATAATGGCTGGCACCGAGTGCCCAAAACCCGAAATACAGATGTGGCAGCGGCAGAAGCTCTGTTTAGCAGGCCATTATCCGGGATGGCTAAGCTCCGCTAGCTAAAAAGTTACTTCCCATTACTTTTGCTTTCCAGTTTTAGAAGCCAAACTGACTGAGGAGTGGAACGGTTCGTTTGAATGGAGGAGGTGTTGAGTGAGCAACACGCAGAAGCTCGCCTACAGTTTCGTTTCCATTCACGACGTGTTCACTGATCGCCAAGAGTGTACTGCATATACGCAAAGACACAGACAATCTTCAGAAATGATCTTTTGCCACCGGAGCTTGGAAATTAATGAGAATAGCTGGCCATTGCCTGAAAGGAACTTCTTTCGCATCAACATTTCGGGTTTTGGCTGTTTGGTACCAGCCATTGGCGATAATGGCCGGCCATTATCAGTTCTTCCTGCGGTTCGGGTTTTGGCAGTAACATATTTTAAATATACTTATTTTTGTTTTAAAAATTTGATCTTTTGAAATTGAGGCTTTTGGGGGGAAGCTTTGTTTTACTTTAATATTTTTTTTTTGTGTGTGGGAAGACGCTGAAATACTGCTGCTAGGATCCAGAAATAACACACTGTTTCATATACTGAAACTTGTTATTGGCTAGCCTTATGCCGGCCTGCCACTGTCAGCATATTCTGTTCCCATTGGTTACATGCTTGATACACTCTTGTGTTTTTGGCTAATTGAGCTTTTTAATTCTATTGTAATATTTTCAATTGATAATAGATGTGATAAATTCTGCTTGTATAGACAGGTCTACTAAAATTTACTCTTAGCCTTTTTATACATGGAATCTGTCCTTTGCTTCTGAGGAAGGAATTGACTTTCTGTGTTGGACTGCGTCAGTTGTGCCCTCTCCATCATGCCTTATTTCCCATTCTTAAGTCACAGTCCTAAATAAATTTTAAAAAACATTTACGGAGAGAGATGTTACTATTTACCCTGCCACAAATGTTTAAAATCTTTTACCGTACATTTGGGATTATAAAGTTTCTTAATTTGTTTCTTCACTTAGATTCATTATAGTATGAATTATAACGTAAAAAAGACCTAGCTAAAGCCTCTGTTGCTTACCAGATGCAAGCTCTTATCTAAAACTCTGAGCGCTTAGCGTTCGCTGGTGTCTGCTCATCTTCAGCGTTCTTGCCCTCTGACGAGTCTCTCCCAGCGTGCTCACCACCACCTGACCAAGGACTTCCCTTTCCTTCCAATTCCTTGTTCTTTACTGTGGGAATTTTGCTTAGAACTCTTGAAGGAATATTCTTTGATCCTTAAACCTTGCCTGAATACTCTCTTAAACCTTTGTTCTTTTAGCACTTATGTACCGTTTGTATTATATCAGTTTGCACTTGTTATTGTGTTGCTCTGTAAAAAGGTTCTTCAATTACTTCATGTGTATGTACTTTTGTCTCGTATTAGATTGTAAGCTCCTTTGGAGCAGGGACCATGTCTTTTCCCTTTTTTATCTTTTTCCTTCTTTTCTCTTTCTTTCCTTCTTTTTCTTTTTTCTTTTTTTTTTTTTTTTGTATTTTTTTTCCCAAGACAGTGCCCAGTACAGTGCTCTGCACATAGTAGGTGCTCAATAAATGTTGTTGACTGACTGAGCAGCCAGTGTGTGTTTAAATAGCTAATGATCTAAATGATGGTTTTCTAAGCTATCATAAATGTTGATTACTTGAAATTGATCTTATTTTGAAAAATATTACATGCTGTTTTTGTAAACCATATTCATCTTTTGTTTGTTTTTACTTTAAAGAAATGCAAACAGATTGCACAGAGTAAAGAAGATGATGATGTAATAGTGAATAAACCTCATGTTTCGGATGAAGAGGAAGAAGAACCTCCTTTTTATCATCATCCCTTTAAACTCAGTGAACCCAAGCCCATTTTTTTCAATTTGAATGTGAGTATTAGTAAAGTGCTATGGACTGATGAAGAGCACGGCTCGTGGGGCTGTTTTAAAACCCATGTGGAGTTTAGCTGTTGTGATGAATAGTGACATCATCTCCTGAACATAGGACTGGGAGAGTTGTTCTGAGGTAGTGTGTGCCTAGGATGTGTAAGGATGTAGGTTCAATTCCTGGCACTGACAAAAGGATTCTTTCCTTTAGACTGCATTGAGATTCTTTACAAACTTTAGATGGTGTCTGTTAAGAATGGATTCTAATTAAATACTATATTTCAGATTGCTGCAGCAAAGCCAACTCCACCAAAAAGCCAAGTAACATTAACAAAGGAGTTTCCTGTGTCATCTGGATCACAACATCGGAAAAAGGAAGCAGATAGTGTTTATGGAGAGTGGGTTCCAGTAGAGAAAAACGGTGAAGAAAGCAAAGATGATGATAATGTTTTCAGCAGCAGCTTGCCCTCAGAGGTAAGTAGGAGGAACACCACATGTTTGTTTTAATATCTGAATCTTCCATTTTATTGTTATTTTATATCTGATTTGGATTCTGTTTCACTCTTCTTAGGGCCGGGTTAAACGGCAGGGCCGGGTTAAACGACAGATGAAACAGCCCGCAGCTTCTCATTTGACAGTAACTCGATGCAATTCACTTTGTGGGACGAAGCCACAAAGTGAAAAGCATCGAATTGCAGAGAAAAGTGTTATCACATCCCTACCCAACATTGGGCCCTCCATGCACTTGTGGGAAGGTAGCCCAAGGTACAACTATTTAGCTTCCCGTTTTGCTTCAAGGCTCTATAGCTCTAGATTTTGGTGGTAGCAAGTTTATTGGGTGGAGGGACTGAGGGGAGAGAAGGCAGATCCTCAGGTTCAACACAAGAACTGCATTGAAAAAGTTACCTTAGGCTGATGTGAACATAGCCCATTGCCCTTACGTGATGGTATCTTACTATTTCTCTGGGTTTTTAGTAAGTTCCCTTCCTTGTGCTACCTTAGCCCTTTGAAATTCTTGTGTTTAACCTAGTGTTCAGCCTTGGTTCTCCATTCCCTTCTCCTTCCCCTCTTTGCTACTATTAAAAGTTGGAGGAGTGGAATTTATATATTGAAATTTCTCAAGGCAATAGTTGTATCTTGTCAAAATGACACAGTAACAATGCCAAATGTCAAAACAACCCCATTAAAATGCCGCCTGATTAAGTACTGTGCTGCTAATAAATACAGTGCACATGAGAACAGCAAAACTGTATATATATGTAAATATATATATATCTGTATCTTTGTATGTATCTCTGTATCTGTATCTTTGCTGTGTCTTTTAATAAACAGTTTACTTTTATTTAACTTGTTGTGCAAAATCACGCTTGGGGATGGGAGGGTGGAGACTTGAGTAGGGGAGGTGGGGGTTAGAGACTAGCAGCCGTCACCTTGCCCTTGGTTTCCAAAGCCTTGAGTTCGTCCAAGGATTGGACTTAGAGACCTGATGTCCTTATGGACTCCTTTTTCCTGCAGTTCTGGGGTATGTAGGTCTGAGAGGCCTCTGCTCTTCACTTGAGGTTCCCTACTTTGGCCATAAACATTTTCCAGTGTTAACACTTGCAATTCTACAAATAAACCTTATGAATCAAAGTAAACAGAGCTCAGATCAAACTATTTCATGCAGTACTTTTCCCCAGAGAAATTCAAAGGCGACATTTTCACTGAGTTTTTTTGACCTGCGGCATTTTGAATGGGAACAGTTCTATATAGTAATGCTCAACTAAGTGCCAGTGCAGCTGACGTATTTATAGTTAAAGGTGACGGTCGGTATTCACATGGAGCTCAGCAACAGAAGCATATTCCACCGCCACCAGTGAGGAGACGCTGCTTTGAACAGTGCTTTACAAGTTTAGTGCTCATTTACTAATCCCCAAATCAGGCTACTGCCACATCTCAGGAGGGAAAGCCAACTGACATTTACAGCTAACTTAATCTTCTTGTAGTAGCTGGATATAAACCATGTGAGGGCTGTACAGATTTAGATGTCCTGATACATGCGCTTGGGTAATTTAGTACAGGTTAAGCATTTAAACAGTTGGAAAAAACAACCATCTCCTATGTAGCAAAGACTTAGAAATATTGTAGAATTCTTACAGACTTTCCTGAGAAAATTATAACTGTTGAATCATGGGGAAAATGCTTAGTACATGTTGATTATACTTTTTGACCAAGAAAAAGTTATATATTTATGACTGCCATCTTCATTCTCAACACTAAGTGATGTTTTAGTTTTATTTCCTATCAGAAGTTAGGTTCTCATTAAGGGGCAGTGTTGAGGATGGCAACACTGGATGAAAGGAGAGCTCTCCCCTGCTCAGAGGAATAAAACATGGTGTCTCCGTGGAAGAGAACACTGTTAAAGGCGCCAAAGGAAAACTGACAGATGATAATACTCAATTGTTAGTTACCACCTAACTGTACTATTTACGTAGAACCAGTGACTACTTAGGTTGACATACTTTGGAAGCAATGACCCTTCTGATTTTAGTAGGGCTTCAAATGAGTTGTTTTGTTTGTTTTGTTTTTTGACTTTTTTTTTAAATGGCAAGTTAGTGTTTTTGTTTTTTTTTAAAATCAGTCTTTTTTTTGTTGTTTTAATAAGTATAATTGAAGTTTATAGTTCTTCAGTCTTGATCATAAAACATTTCAGCAAAAATGACAGAATTTTATCTTCACAAGGGCTAAGTTGTCCTTGTAATTCCTAATCCCACAACTGTATTGCACCTGAGTGTGCTGCTGTGAGCAGATAGACACGGACGAAACTGCGTAAATCCATGTTATGGAAAACAACTCATCAGATCCTTCTGCCATAGCATCGTCTTCCCAGAAGCCAGCCAGGAGCATCCTCAGTAAGGAGTGACTACAGAACTTTCACCAGATTTGGGTGAATCTGAGTTATAAACAAAAAAGTTGGAAAATATTAAAAGAGTAGTCCTCAAGGGCAGTTCTTTAACAAGGTTAGCACAGGGTTATTGGCTAGAACATTAGAGTAGTACAAATGTGCAAGTGGAGTGATCTGACTGTGGTCATAACCACTAATTTGGAATTTACACATACATTGCTTTATAGCTGCCCAGTTCTAGTTATTGCTTGGATGCTTACATTTCTGTCTTGAGCAGTTTGCCAGGTTTGTATTGCTGGATCTGTCTATATCCTATTAGCTAAAATTCTCTTGAAATTGGAAACTCTTAGTGTATGAAGTTTATCAGTGGTAACATCTTGGACAAGGACAAAAACTGTAACTGCAGCTAAAGTACAGGCTCTTGAATTAGATACTGCAGAATGATGTGTGACGTTGTTTGCTCTAGATTTTTATTATAAGCTGTTAGCTCTGAATTTACTGAAGCACTTAGGAGAAAAATAATTCATTTAGATAAATCCAATTCTATAGTTTTGAATAATAATAAAAATTCAGAATAATATTCATGATTCATTGAAAACAGTGACTTAGGATGTTGTATGCTGACACGCCTTTTCATTTTGAAGTTGACAGCATATTGTATAACTGGATCAGTTTAATAATTTTGTTAAGTATTGTAAATGCTAGAGGTTTTTTCTTTGGGTATTTTGTTACAGATTTCTTTTATATTCTTTGAGGTATCTGCAGTCACTTGTGTAGAAAATAATCTAGTTTAGCCTATCACACTTAACTTTTAACCTTTAGCCTTTGTCAGTCACTGACATTCTGTGAAATTCTTACAATACGCTGTTTTTTGTTGTTTATAGAAATCACTGGGCTTGTGGAGCAGATGTTGAAGTACACGATATATAAAAGGGAGCTTCTGTGATTACGGGACATGAAATGTCCCAGCTAACTTGATAATAGTGGCAGTTTTTAGAGGAAAATGGGGGAGGGGAGGAAGCAGGGGTTTTTGTGTGGTAGTGCCTAGAGTAGTGCCACCACATAGTGACCTTACAGATGCACATCTTAGGCACTGACAAGCAAGGGGACCTGCTCGCCTATCAGTGTGGCAATAATGTGACAAATGTCTCACAGAGTTTTAAAAAAATCTTTTAGTTTATAGAAGGGCTTTATCTTGGGACATTTTCCATGTTTTATACACTGGTTAAGATTTTTAAAACTTTATTTAATGTAGCAATCATCAGCCATTAATTTCCTGAAATTCTAAGTTGTTATCTGTGTAGATTTTTTTTTTCTTTTGTTTTTGGTCATTTTTGTTTGTTTTCTAAGATAGTGTCTCTACATAGCTCTGGCTGGCCTGAACTCTTTATGTAGATCAGACTGGCCTCAAAGCAGATCCATGTGCCTCTGTCCCCTAAGTGCTGGGAATAAAGGTGTGTTCCACTATGCCCAGCTAGCTCTTGTATTTTTGTGTTTTAATTAGGCTATGTAATATAGTCCTTTATGTTTTAGCATATAATATGGATTTCCTTGAAACACTGGGTAAAATTCTTAGAGATTTTAAAACCTTTTCTCCCATCACTTGTGTAACCGTAGTCTTGCACGTACTGAGAATGCACTCCATTGCTGAGCCATACGTACTCCTAACCCAAGACTGCTCTCACTCTGAAGATATTTTTACACAAAATTAGGAAATTAAGAAAAATTCTGGTGTGACCTTGCTTTATTTGCTAATAAGCCTGTTGAATAAATGCAATTGTATTAGGAAATAGTTGTAATTAAAACATCAAGGTTATTTTATCAAACATGCCTTTTAAGTGAAATGTAAATATAATATGAAACTTACTAAAGGTCTATTTGAGTATTTAGGTTATTTCTCAATAACATAAGAAAAATATCGTTGGTAAATATGCCTAGAAAGGACGGATTCTTAGTTTTGTTATATTTTTTAACTTGAGAAGATTTAAATTTTGGTGCTTAGTGCATTTTTTATGGCTTATAGTTAGTTGGAAATTGGAGGGTATGCCTGGAGTGAGCAGACACATTTTCCCCAGTGTCTTAGATTTTAGTTTTCCCTGTCACTTAGATTTTCAAGTTGCTCTTAAAGCAAAGCAAGTCTAATAATAAGGCCATGAGATGGTTTCATTTGGTGGTTTGGTGGAATAACTCCACTTGACAGTTTAGGTGACATTTCAGGTAGGTCTAGGAAACATAAATTTTGATCTGAAATAACTATATTCACATTGAAAGACCCAGGAATCACATGGAGCAGATTTGAGTCCCAGGAAGTAAATCAACTCACAGTAAAAGCAAAAGGTGAATGCAAAAGGTGAATGCAAAAGGTGAATACAGTGTTGGTATGATTGTACATAGGCTGTCTTTATGTAGGCATTAAAAAATATTACGCACGGATAATTTAATGTTTAATAAGCACAAATTATGGGTTTTTTAAATGCAGATTGTCAGAAAAGTATGCTTTGTAAAAAATGATTTAGTCAAAGGAGTCTTGGATAATTTCAACTAAGATGACAGAATAATATGTAAGGGAATTTGATGTTGGAAAAAGGACACTTAGTCCTTATACATAAAATATTTAGTCCTAAGCTTCCTTTGGTATATATAGTATACAGTGAGATTACATCAGGTTCTACTTACAAAAAAGAAAGCTCTCTTACTGATTTATTTGTAATTTGCATGCAGTATCTACTACTGATTCTTCATATGTGAAAAAAGTAAATCCTTGAATCAGATAATACTTTATAAAAAACTATGTGAAATACTATTATGTTAAATGATATTGGAAGGAAACAAAACTCAAGTAATTCACAAGGCTTTTGTTCTGTGATTAATTCAGCCCTTAACAAATCTGACAGCTAAGAATTTCCTTTAAGGGTGGCCTTAAAAAGTTAAAATTGCATCTGCTTAGATCAAAGGCTTTGTTTCCATTTGATAAAGAAATTGTGATGCTGATGCCCTGCTTGACACATGCTAGATCACTGAACCACACCTCAGCCTTCCTCTTAGTTTTAAGAGGTAGACTGATAGTATTTTGGGGGAAAACTTAAACACTTAAAAAGCAGCGTTATTTCTATATTATGGTAATAAGTGTTTGTAAATTCAAAATAGCTATATACTGGATACATATCAAAGTCTTGGGTTCTCAGGATGCAGCGTGCCCACGCCCAGCTTTGTTCGTGTAAGCCTGTTGATAAGTGAAGAGCCAAACAGATTTTTGTGATACTCTGCTCCTTATCCACAGAACGAGCTTAATTATCAAGTAGAGCATGAGGAATTAGTAAAGTTACAAACTACCATCTTAAGTGAAGTGGCTTGTTAGTACAGATTACAAATTATAAGTCAACAGCTACAGTTTGATATTGTAGCAAATACACAGATGAAATCAGTCAGAATTTAGTTTTGACTCTGAATACATGATAACTAACTTACCTTAAATGTCTTCTATTTTCCAGGAGTGCCCTCTTTGCCTTTTGAGTCTTCTCATTTTCCAAGAGTCTTAATATGTAGACTATTGTTTGTTTATTTTTTTATATGTAGCATCTAAAGATATAGAAGCACCTGAGAGTATTAGGGGACTGTGGTAATTTGGGATAATTATCTATGTTTTCTTTCTTAGCCTGTGGACATTTCAACAGCAATGAGTGAACGGGCACTTGCTCAGAAGAGACTCAGTGAGAATGCATTTGACCTTGAAGCCATGAGTATGTTAAATCGAGCGCAAGAACGGGTATGTGTTTTTTCTAATGTTTAAATGAGAATTTCACTAACTAGATGGCTGAATCATTGTGGGGTGTGGTAGCAGGGACTGGGGACTCAGTTTATATATGCTGTTTTATATTTTATACTTGTTACACTTTGTTATAGTAACTTACAAAATGACTTCATCTAATCACTACGAAAATGCTCCTTACATACTATGGCTAGAATTTACAGTCTTAACTCCATGAACTATAACTTCCTTTCCATGTTTCAGCAAAGCGAACTTGCTATACTTGGTATGCATTAAATGCAATATGAATGGTACTTTGATTGTATTACACAATAGGTGTTGGTGAGCGATGTCTACTTTTTATAAAGTTTTCTGTTGATTGTCTATATTATGCCAATAGATAGGTATAGATCATTATTCTATAGGAGTAGCTAGAGATCTAGACTGTCTTGAATGCCTATGTATGATAGGTCAGATGGCAAAGACAGCTTTGGCCATAAAGAGCATTTTTCCATTTATCTGATATTTTAAAGAAGGTACTTTGTGATAATTTTTAGTTGGAGATGCACTGAACACCTTCAGTTGCATTAGTCAATTTCATGGAATTCTATAATACTTATTTAGAAGACTTGGAAAAACTTCAAACTTTAAATATTTGGCCACTTTAGGCACCAAATCCTTTTTCCTCAGTGATCAGATCAGTAATTTTACTTATTGAAGATGACTTCTTTTTCCTCAGATTGACGCCTGGGCTCAGTTGAACTCTATCCCTGGGCAGTTCACAGGAAGTACGGGAGTGCAAGTGCTGACACAGGAACAGCTGGCTAATACTGGTGCCCAAGCCTGGATTAAAAAGGTACACAAACTGTCAAAAAATACAAAGCTAAGTTGTTTTTTGCTTTTGTTTTTATGATAATACATTAGAAATGCAGAGGCAAGTGACTAACCTAAGTTCCTGAGTAAATCTACTGTGTATATGCTCCAGGATGGACACTGAAGACGGGCTGAGATCCTGACACAATCAATGCCAAATGTATAAATATGGCTCAAGAGCCACTCACTTTATATCTGGAGGTTGTTCTTTTTCATATTTTTTGCTGTTGGTTTTGGTGGGGGTGGTTTTCTTAACTGTTTGGATGCTAACTGTAGCAGGTGCTGTTCAGAATATTCCGCAGTTCTGTTGGACTACTAACCTAATCATTTCAGAGCAGTGGTTCTCGACATTTTTCATCATGGGATACTTTATTACAGGTTTAGTTTTGGTGGATCACTATCCCCAAGAACCCCTTGCCACCCTAATATTCCATTCCTCTGTCCTTGTCCTCTTGTAGTGCCTGCACCCGCTTATAAATGCCTTTGCTCCTGCCTCTTATGACGTCTAGCCCCAGGTCCCTATATGGTGGTCAGCTTTTAGATACAGCAAGTGGTTGGGAGGCCCTAATTAGTGCTGCATGTGGTAACCTTGTCATGGGACTAAGAGGCTGGGGCGGGAGGGTGCCTTGAATGTGGGGTGGGCAATTGTGAAGGGGAGGGTAAAAGGGTGGGCTGGGCTGGAGATAACTATCTGTGGACCACCATTTAGGTCCTGGTGGCCTCTGGTGATCCACAGGCTCAATTTGAGAACCACTGACTTCATGAAAAAACAGGATATGTAAGACCTAAAATCAAGGGAGAGGACGGACATCTCATGCTGCGAAGATGTAGGTGCACCTGGTCTCAGATTCCTGCAGTGAGATTTGTCATCTCCACCTACGGCTACCTCATTGTTGGGGGAGTCTTAGGTGGTTATAAAGGGTTTTCTGAAGAAACAAGGTCTGCTGAAGGGCTGTGGTTTGGATGGACGGGTGATGGGAAATTTGTTTCAGGAAACTGGGAGGCTGCGCGGTCTCTTGGATTGGGAAGGTTTCTCTGTCCTGCTGTACTCCTGACTCCTTGTATGATCGTGGGCAAGTAATTCCTCGGAATTTGTGTCTCCCAAGTGTCAAGGGGCTGGAGACAGGTCCTTGTGACAGCCTCAGAGAGTGACAAAGTGAAGGGTACTTACTGTTTGTAGAACTGGAATAAGTGCTATTTCATGGGTGTGCTCAATTTCTCAAGGATAAAGTTTTGGTTGCCTTGGATAGTAATACCATAACAGTTTCACAGCAGAAGCACTGCCTGCGATTCTCTGTATTAACAGATTAATATAAGGCACCATACATCCTCATTGTGCTTGCCTGGTTTTCCCCTTAAGAAATAGTTGCACGAATATGTACCTAGGGATTGGTTTTGGAAAAAAAGGAATAATAATAATTGAATTTATTTTATATACTAATACTTTGTATAGGAAAGTGATAGTTGAAAAGTAGGGAAGTATTACGTGTTTACTTTTTTTGACATTGGATTTAAAACTTGACCTTGATTTAGGTAGTAATGAGCAAGTTTCCTACCACAGACCGTATTCAATCCTCCTTCATTCATCTGGTCTTGAAGCTGAGTGTTAAGGATCACAGGGAGTTAGACACAAAGTATTTTTCAGTATTTATGCACATAATACTTGATGTACATTGCTAGGTACAAAGAAGCTTTAGGAAGGGCTTTCATTGTAAAGTATGCTATTAATGTGTTTATATATAAAGAGCAGGTAAGCGTGAGTTTCCAAGGTGAGTCTTTACCTCACACGTGGCTCCCTAAACACTTTATCCTTTCCGTATGTAAGTAGTTAATGTTTACCAGAACCTTTAAAATGATTTTGCTTTACATTTTGTATAGAATATAATCTGAGAAGCAAATCATTTTGATAAATTATGTGTTCATCAAACCAAGCAGCACTAAAAGGAAAACAATTTGTATGTACTAAAGAATATCTGCTTTAATGAAAACCAGAGGAGTGTTAGTTTATTAAAATAGGCCAGTACATTTAGAAGTTATTAGGCAATAATTGACAAGTTTTGTTTATACCCATTAACCATATTCAGGAGATACTGAAAGGGTCATTTGGCTTTTTCTTGGACCAGTACTGTCATTGTGTATTAAAATCCCAGGCAATGCCAACTAACACCCTCCATGTTTTTTAGTTTGTTTTAGAACACCTGTATATTAAGAGAAATATTTCATCAATATACTCATTTATTAGTAAACCATTTAAAAGGTAATTCATTTTAAACCTCTATTTTCTCAAATGACTTAGGACTTGATTTCATAATAATTGTTGGTTATTGTGTAATCTCATTAGATTAAGACAGGTTTTTATACTGGGGATAGAGGGATGCGAAGATAATAGCAAACAGAAGCAGAATTGGAAAACGGGGTTAATTGGGGATTTATATTGTACTCTGTCTGTACAGTTGCCCTTTTTTTTAGGAGTGTTTCCTGGAAAAGAGGGGGAGATGAACCTGGAAGTAAGTAATTCTAGGTGTGTAGCATCAAGGCAGTTGATATCCAAGTATCAGTTAACTTTTCTCTTTACATCCACAATGCATGGCCTGCACCAAATAAGGAACTGAACCAGGGGTGTGTTTTTACCTCTACAGCTGCCTCCTTCCATCAGAGCACCTTGTTGAACTTAATGTCTAGTCACAAGACATTTTCTTCCCAATGTTTAATTATAAAGCTGGGAAACAAAGTATGTATTTTACTATACTGTAAAAACATAATTGTTAACTATTAACTTACTGAAAGAAGGAAAAATAGTGCATACTTTCTTGCTGAGCTAACAAAACATTTGACTCTGATTTTGTAATGACTTGATATATATTTGGCAGAGAGCATTAACCTAAAATGCTGTAATGATTGGAAATAAAACATGGTTCAGAGATGTTTCAATTAGAAACAAAACCAAACACACATTGTTCAACAGCAGAATTCATCACTGGTAGATTGTGCTTTTAAAAAAGAGGCACTGGACATTTCTTAACTGGAGATAACTGACTGCTGACCGTGCTAGTGTACAGTTGTGCAGCTTAGGACATTAAGTGGTTTGCTGCTTTGATGGAAATTATGGTTCAGTGGGTTGGATACAAGAGAGATGATTGTTCACAGAATAACCTGTGAACTTTCACCCCTCTGTATGGAAACTTGTTTCAGGGCCAAATCCTTGTAGCTGTCTTCTTGCCCCGGTCAGTGCCAGCCGTACTATTCACAACACTGCTGCTACCGAGGCCTAGGTATGTAAACATTTAAGGAGTTTCTTAAAAGCCTTTTAACATCAAGCCAGGTTTTAGAAGAATTCAAATTTGGTATACTTACAGGGTATCTTATGTTCTTATATACCAACTTATTTTCATGTAAATTAATTTTGTTTCTTAGGAATTTTCTAAGTAAAAATATTGACACTTGCCTTATAATAGAATGGGGAAGAGAACTGGGTAACAACTGTATGCTTCTTCACTGTCCAAACTACTTAAAACAATGTCTAGGCTTTATTCATAAATTAGGTATACCTGAGATAATACATTGACTGTTTTAACATTGCCTTCTTTTTATTTTGCAAGCTAAGAAGAGATACCAGTGAACCTAAATAGTGGACGAAAACAGGAGTGCTCTTGTTGTTGTTGTTGTTGTTGTTTTTGGAGGGGGGCACCGAGGGGCTACTGTTACAATTGCCATTTGACTTTCAAAGTGTTGGTACTTATAATTAGAACATATGCTACAGAAGGTATTGAGTATAGAAGAACTTAAGTCGATGCTATTACAGATCTAGACGTAAGATTCCTTTTCTTAAGTTACCATTAACCCGGTATTTCAGTTCTAACTGTAAAATGGGGGCATTTTACCTTTTGTTTTTCTTTGGATAGGATCAGTTCTTAAGAGCAGCCCCAGTAACTGGAGGAATGGGAGCTGTTTTGATGAGAAAAATGGGCTGGAGAGAAGGAGAAGGATTAGGAAAGAACAAAGAAGGAAATAAGGAACCCATCCTTGTTGATTTTAAGACAGACCGAAAAGGTAAGTTCTTCCTGAAGTTTATTACTTTTCAATTATTACATACTTTGGAGTCTTGTTACCTCTTTTTTTTTTTTTTTTTTAAATCCAACCTTATTTTGGTCCTGTGACCATGGACTAATAATGACCAATAATGAACAGCTTTTTTGCTGGAGAAACCTTTTAACACATTTCTCACACATATCAGCTTTCTAAAGGTGGATAACATACTAGTTTGAGCTTTCAAAGGACAGCTTGCCTTGTGTTAGTCACTACTATGAAAATCTGCATGACTTTAAGAAAACAAACCTTTCTTGTTTGTTCTTCATCGAGACCACATAAGCTTGCTGGTTTTTCCTCGCTCCATTTGTCTATTGTGTATGGGTCATGAATGATACAGCAAGCCCCCGCACCCATCACACCAGTTAAACCGTCCTCCTGGTCCACTGTCTGTTGTAAAATGGTTTGAGTATGTGGGTGTTTTGTCTGTGTGTGCCCATGGAGCCCAGAAGAGGGGATTGTATCTCCTATGGTTGTGAGCTGCGGTGTGGTTGCATGGAATCTAATCAGGGTCCTCTGGAAGAACAGCCACTGTTTGCTAACAGTTGAGCCATCTCTCCAGCCCATTTTGTTGTCTTCATGGGTGGCCTGCAACTTGCAATTCCTGCCGTATCTCAGGCCTGCATCATCTGTTGCTTTATTTGCTAATCTCTATTTCTAAGGTGTTACCAGGCAGCTAGTAACATTCAAAGAGGAATCACAACAGGCTGTTAGCTGACTTCACTGGTTTAAACCCTTAGGTATTTAAAGTAGAGGCTGGGAGTGGTAGTACATGTCTTTGATCCCAGCAGAGGCAGGAAGATCTCTTATGCTTGAGAGCTTGTTCTACTTTGGAAGTTCTACTACAGCCATGGCTACAAAGAGAAATCCTGTCTTTGTTGTTGTTGTTTTAAAAGTATCTTAAAGCCCAGGTTGGCCTTGAACTTCCAATTTTCCTGCCTTAACCTTCCCAAAATTTTGGATTATAGACATGTGCCACCATACAGTTTAGGCCTGATTTTTAAAAACTTGCCATGAATCCAGTCAGTGTGTTCTAATTCTAGGGCGCATCCACATCGAAATTCCTCAACATAATCTAGGTATGGATTCTCAGACAGTGGCTGTATCCTAGAACAGGTTTGAGAGAGATATATATTCTAGCATGTTCTTAACAATGAATTGGCTGAACATTTGCTGTTTAAAGACAAGTGCMAAGTGGGAAGAGCACTGTTGGGGCTTTATAACATTATTCCTGTGTAGTGGACTTTTTCAGGAAGGTGTTATCTGAGAACTTAGGAATTTGTTAGGACAGCAGGTACTGACTGATAGAGGGCTTTGTCTATCTTCCTTTGTGTTTTGGGGGGACCATACTCTTTACTACTCCCTATTTTAAAAAATAATGAATTAGTAAAGTTACTTTGTAGTTAGTAGCCACCACCTCTTAGACTTTAGCTCTGAGATGCTGGTGGTTACCTGACACTTCTTCGTACGCACCAATTTCTGTGCGCTTATGTCGGGTTATTCCTCAGGCATTGTCCACCTTCATTTTGGAAACGTCCCACCGGCCTGGGGCCCACCCGCCTGTCTCCCAGTTACTAGTCTGTGCCAACACTGCTGGCTTTTCTGAACTCAGGCTCAGATCCTTATACAAGTGCTTTGTTGCTGACTGAGCTATTTCCCTAGCTCCTTAAGTTTTATCTCTTCATAGGTATATGATTATAACAGAAAAATAGAGTAAGCCAGTTTTAATATATATCTGAGTCTTTAGTTGAAGGTATAGGTTTTTAGGTTTCAGTAGTGAGAGGTATCTTTTCTCCATCTATTAAATTTTTAGGTAGAATAGTAAATTTGCCTTTTTACCCCTTCTCCTTTTCAGGTCTTGTTGCAGTAGGAGAGAGAGCACAAAAGCGGTCTGGGAACTTCTCTGCTGCAATGAAGGACTTATCAGGTGAGAACAGCCCTGCTAAACTGCTCTTGCTTTTACCCATACCTTCAATTCATAATTCCTTGCAAATTTGGTGGAAATCTTTTATAACTAGTTGTTTTTTCTCTCTACAGGCAAACATCCGGTGTCTGCCTTGATGGAAATCTGTAATAAGAGAAGGTGGCAACCACCTGAATTTCTCTTGGTCCATGACAGTGGCCCTGACCATCGCAAACATTTCCTCTTTAGGGTAAATATGAACTTATATACTAATTACATCATGATGTTAGAGGGTTAAGGGATGAGTGTGATAAAACTAGTATTAATATTCTGTGGGTGGGTCACAGATGTGAATACGCGGGTAAAATGGGTTTTTATAAAAAGGGTACAAAATTAAAGGGGAGGGGCATGGGCAAAATGCATTTTCTAGTGGAATATGGGGGTACTTTTATTAGGGCTTTAAAAAAAATAATGGAGACTTGCATTTATTTTGCAGTTTCCCTTTTAAATCATTTACTGCTTCTGGGCTGAGATTAATTTATATAACATGGGGTTTGTAATTTATAAGTTATTTTTAGAGTTTAGTGAAAAAGTACAAAGCTAATAGATATTAAAGTTTGATGCTGTTCTTATTGTATGTTTTTCTTGAATAGGTATTGAGAAATGGAAGCCCTTACCAGCCCAATTGTATGTTTTTCTTGAATAGGTATTGATAAATGGAAGCGCTTACCAGCCCAGCTTTGCCAGCCCTAATAAGAAGCATGCTAAAGCCACAGCAGCTACTGTGGTTCTTCAAGCAATGGGCCTTGTACCAAAGGACCTCATGGCTAATGCCACTTGCTTCAGGAGTGCCTCACGTAGATAGATGGAGGTTTTATATTAATCRTTTCAGATAATTTTACTCTGCATCACAATGTATTTCCTCCTTAATGTTGTAAATATTTCACRATTTAAGACATTGTGTAAAAAGCAATCTGTACAAACATCTCCAGGCTTTGGTTTTTGTACCATGGAAATTGTATTTAACCATACAGGGTTTTGGTATGTTTATATTGTTTACCTTAGTGATGTATTTGTTTAAGTGGCTAACATCAAAACAATTGTTTGAGGGCATCAGTAATATTCAGTGTGGAATGTTAAATAACGCTTTTATACTGTATTTTGTACTATGATGTAACCTCCCTTCCTTACGGCTAGGCTGCTGTAACCCTTGCCTGTAATCAGTGAAGGGCTGTGCACCTTGTACTATCTCACAATGGGTTCTGCTGGACAGATACTGGGCCAGTGTTATTAAGTTAATGAAGCAAGGTCTGTTCACAGGGCTGATGCCACCATCTCCCCTTTTGTAGAGATTATGAAGAGAAAGTGATACATTGTGTCATGATCAGTACTAAGTCCTGCATTCCCGTTAAAGCCACTTGGGTCATAAGAAGGAAGACAAAATGGAAGTCCAACTAGAATTTTACTTCAGAGGCCAAGTACTTATTTAGTATGGCTTGAGTTGTGATATAGTTTTACTTTGATGTGCATTTTGAATTTCAGCTACACCTAGATAGACGTAAATAATAAAAATGCTGTAACCAACTTATCTAATAAAAATTGGCAACCAGCCGCTATTTTGTTGACTGAGAAAGTTTAAGTTTACGTTAATTTCTTTAGGGTCTTATAGAATATTCATGTGTATTACAGTGGTATTCATATGCTATGTCTCCAAACTTTATTTTCAAAAGCTTAAGGCCCAAATACAAACTTCTCTGGAATAAATGTGGTGTCTTACTCTCTGGCTTTCATGGAACACATATAACTAAGCACTGTTTTTCTTACCCAATTCTTGTGATTTCTATGCACGTTTATTTAAAAATACTGAATTTTATACACACATGCAAATACAGATGACCTGGAAGCACACTAAATAGTAAGTTGACATGACTAAGCACCCAACACTTAGATGAAGTACAAAATAGCCTACCATCTGACTTGTCACATGCAACTGAGCATACTTGAGAACAGAGGAACTAGAAATCATTAGTAAAAATGCTGATTTCCCTGTCTTCAAAGAACTCACTGCTAGTCTAAGGCACAATATAGATGGCTTTTGTTCTAAGCATCTATATTAGTCTCAACGGAATAATTGCTACAGGTAACCTCAACTATAACACACTGACTTTTCTACTTGGGTTACAATAAGTTGCAGGGATAGAATTCTGATTTGAATTATCTGAGGCATTAAGGAAGCATCTTGCATCTTCRCCTCTGAAAATGTATGAAAATAATAAAAGCAAAATGTTGGTTTAAAACCTAATACTATTGCATGTAATAAGTTAATATAAAAATGTTTAGGAACATTTCAGTATTTTAAAATATATTCTTCCAAATGAACTTTAAAAGCCAGAGGCCTACGAATCTTGAATTTCCTCGCTAGGAAGCTTTTTCCTCAGAGATTCCTTTTAGGCTTACTTTGGTGTTCAGGATCTCCAATTTAAAATGTAGTCACTCATTTCCACATTCCGTAAGGATGACTTCCCCAGCACTGGCATTTGGCTGAGCTGCTCCAGGGTTTTAGGGTGCAGCCCACAGTTAGCAAGGTCCTTATGAGCAACTTTCTGCAGAAACACAAGTCCACATCCATAAAACACATTAGTTCTTGAACACCAAGTTTTTGGTTTTTGTTTTTAAAAGATTTATATGTGTACACCAGAGCTGTCTTCAGACACACCAGAAGAGGGCATCAGATCCCATTACAGATGGTTGTGAGCCACCATGTGGTTGCTGGGAATTGAACTCAGGACTTCTGGAAGAGCAGTCAGTGCTCCTAACTGCTGCCCATCTTCTGCTTGGAACACCAAGTTTTTAATAATCCCCATAAAGGCTTCCAAATAAATGGCTCAGTCACAACTAGCCTAATAATTTCTGTAGGATGAAAATTCTAAATTAACCAGTCTATTAGACTTGATAGATACCAAGGCCAATTAAAGCACTGTTGACAACTGTCTTAAAAAGTCTAAAAAGTCCAAAATTAGTAACTGAATAAGGCTTGAAGATTGTTTAGTGTTGAAGCACTTGCCGTACAATTGTGGTAACCAGAGTTGGGGGTATCTAGAACACACAGGAATGCTGGGCAGACATGGTTTGTACTTGTAATTAGTCTTGGAAGGTGGCTCACAGAGACCAGTTACAAGACTATGGTAGGGCATTCTGGTCTTGATGACTGAGGTAGAAGAGCGTAAGGTACAGTGTGAGTTTACTTCCTCACTGGCGTGCTTAAAGACATGCAAAACTGCAAGTTACGGACACATAAACAGGAGAAATAGCTGGGGTAGAATGTGTGTCCATAAAATACAAAGGAATCAGGAATTACTCAATTACAGCTGTGAGTGCAGTAAGTACTATTTAGGTTTAGGAAATAATATTGCCTGAAATCATAAGATTTATGCACATGTAGGTATTTGTGACTTGTTTTCTAATTTGATATAAATTTGGCATAAGAAGTGACATTTACCCCAGCAAGAGGATACAGGTCTGACTCGGTCTACTTACTCTATCCAGGTCTTTATCCTGAGACAGGCCAACATTGAATACAGCCGTCGGCTCATGTGCATACAATCCAGCAGAGAATGACCCTCTCTGTGAAGAGCGGAGTAGCATGGTCATAGAATGCAAAGCGTGCGGCATGATGGGGCCTGTGAGCTCCAAACTAAACTTATCTCTGTATCCAGAAAGAGCTTGAGTCCTTACATTAATGCTTCGTGCCTTCAGGAAATTTAAAAAAGTAAAGTCATGTGATACAGGAAGTGAGTAAAAGGGATTTGATGTAATTCATTTCACCTAGCTCTCAAGTCATTTTTATTTTTTTATTTTATTTTATTTTTTTGGTTTTTCAAGACAGGGTTTCTCTGTGTAGCCCTGGCTGTCCTGGAACTCACTCTGTAGACCAGGCTGGACTTGAACTCAGAAATCTGCCTGCCTCTGCCTCCCAAGTGCTGGGATTACAGGC